>UELU01139244.1:5726-56265 GCA_900490025.1 Megastigmus dorsalis | reverse complement strand
CACCGAGTATCAAAAAGATCGAAGGTTTCGAGGATAGTTGTGATGACCATAAGATAAGTGATAGCAAGATTGAGTTTTCGGAGAATGTGTAAAATCTATAAGAGGTTAAGCGCAGTTTTATCTGCGACGCCCAAACAAATAAAGGCCGAGTACAATTTTAGTAGAAATGTCGTATACTTAAAATTTAAGCACTGCGCTTCAACTGAAATTCTGATAAATTTCTCAAACTTAATTTTCAGAAAAATTTACGCCTATTATAAGTACTGAATTTGTTATTGCATTGTCTAGGGTCTAAGTGCTCGGATACAGAAAGTGAACCGATAACGGTGAGAAGCAGTCTCATGCAGTCGCGGTCCCGGTCAATGAGTAATAGTTTATCCAAAATAACTGACAGTGGCGATGAGTTCTTGGTTGACTTAGGGACCGTTCACAGCCAGAGGTTAATTACATCTAGTCACAATTAGCCATATATTTTATGTATATGGGACCGAATTGTATTTAGTTGTGACTCGCTCCTCACTGTGAATGTACCCTTAGAGACGCCAAAGTTTTTAGACGATAATTTAGAGAAAAGAAATGAAAATAAAGTATAGAGATTCATGCTCACCTCTTGCCTAGATTGAAAGATTGGACAAAATTGGGACTAGAGGCAGACAAAAAAGATTGATATTTTTAAGATGATTCCGTGTTTCGTTGATTGTGGGAGCGCCATGCAGCAAGCAATTTCAAGAAAACAATTATCTGAGCCTACCCTAGAGATTATGACTGCATTACTCGCAGACTCGACGAAAAAACAGTACGATTCTGCACTCCAGAGTTGATGAAATTTGTTGCACGAAGAACAAATTTAACCCATACTGCCAGGCGGAAAAATTCAACGAAGGAGCTTCTTACGGTTCATTGCTCTCAATTCGATCAGCGATCAGTTTAATTTCAACAAGAAATCCAGGACATGATCCGACCTTATATCGATTTTTTAAAGGGGTTTTCAAACTACATGCTAATTTTAATCTTTACAATGTCCTTAATAGCTAGTTTAAAATTCTTCAAATTACTATGTTAATGTACAGTTAGGTTATTACAGTTCAATTATGATATATCGTTACTCATCGCATTTATTTTTTAAAAGAGTGAGTTGGCGAAGGTCGTCAGCTCAAAACTTTGCAAGACGGTAGTGAAACTGCGGATACATACACTTAGTCGCGCGAAAATTTAAATTGCGTTCAAACACGTGGCCAATTCCGAGACTTGGCTCGCTTCGATACCTGACGGTTGGAACCGCTCAGGTAATCACGCTATGCTACCACGCGCACAAGATTCTACACGTATCGGACTATACGTACAACGTCAATAGGCGCGTGACGGTCACGTGAGGGTTACCGCATCTCTCGAGAGTCAAAGCGCGCGCACAGTCAAATTCAAAATAGGGGCTGCAAGCACCGTGCAATTTTTCTACGTATCTACATCGCAATTTCGCTGCTGAAGTACAGGTCGAAGCAGGCCGATTCTCAGTAGCTGGATTTGCGCAGATAGGCTAAAGGTGGCTGAACTGCGTGCAGAGTTTAATGAACACGAATTCCGACCGTACCTGAAATTGAGCTAAATGGTGCGCAGACCCACTGCACGCTCGGTGATATCCTACTTCTTGGTAAGTGGTGAAGACGATCCCTTGTGAAGATGAACACCGGGGAATGTTCCGGGAAAGTTGGCTCCACTTAACCAGGACTGGCGTTTCGAAATAAATCTTCCTAAAAAGTTATGATAGAGATATTAGTTTATTGTCTCAGATGCATCCCTCGCAACAGCGAGATCATACCACCCGGCTTGCTAAGTAGCGACTGACTTTCTTCTCTTTCGTTCGCTCTTCCACTGCGTACCCCACTTCTTTGCATAGAAGTTCGGAGGGGTGCTGATCCCCACATTAATATGTAAAACTGATATTATTACTTCAACATTACACTTATTTATTTTGAGATAAAAATGAGAGAATATCATACAAAAAGGCTTACCAATTTATTTACTAAACTATAGACAGTATTAATTGATAAATATATTTTTTTAAGCATCATTTAATAGTTTGTATTAGTATATATTAGTGTACTGTGCATGTATAGTTTACAGTGTATGTAGTATTGATATAGAATAAAAAATGGCAATATGTATTTTCTTTTTTTTTTTTGCAATATGTATTTGGAATAATTTTTCATACCTATAAATGTTAATTTAAATTAATTTAAACAATATGGTACTCAATTAGCATTTTTTCTTCTATTTATACGAATATTTTATTGTTTGACGTAGTAACTATATTTGGAAAAAAGATAAAACGAATAATTAAAATCTAATATAAACAAAAAAACGAAATATGGTTTTTTCATTAACATTTTTCTTTATAACAAGTTCAAACTCATTAGACGTAAATTATTTAGTCAAATATTATTTAATAATAATTCATAAAACTATTTATTCATAATTTTTTATTTAAATTTATACATAATTAATGGGAATACATTATTTAGACTACTTCTGGATTATAATATAATATTAATACATACAATTACAAACCAATTTCAAATTTTACTAGATATTAAAGAAATATATACGTATTAATTTAATATTATTCGGATCCCTTCTACAATGCCTCTTTATAAGAAACAGTATGAAATTGAATATTCAAATTTGAAACCAATTTATAATTTATTATGGCTATAAAGTTAAAAAGAATTAAATAATTTTTGTTTGATGCTATTTTAACATTTACTTTTACGTAAATATTTTCCGAAACTATTTTCGTCCAATCTAATTGTATAAGGCATCATGTAGAGAGAATCTGTGAAACTCCTTTTCACTAATAACTATGTTCACATATTTTGAATTAAATCATTTATTGCATGTAAGTTGTACATAAATAAATTAAATTAAAGTACTACTTACATTTAATACAATCGTCTTTTTAGTCGCACTTAAAAAGTAGAAAAAATATTTTTACTATTTTACAGAGTTATTATAAACCTTAAAAGAATAAAAACATTATGTATAATTTCGCAATTAATGAATTATATGTATCATAAAATTTTGATTTTAAATACCTAAATATCAACTTATAGAGTAACGATGACTGGTATACAATATTTTGCATAGACGTTATTTATCATATAACTTTCAACCATGTATATATTCTTATACATCAATTAATATTTTATATTTATAAAATAATATTTTAAATGTTTTTAGTTTATGCCTAGAAAAGTCTGTATAATGTCACTTCCATGTAAGCATGAAATCTAAAAAAATATTGATGTACAAAGTACGATTTAAAATTTTTTTTATCGGAAATCGTTTTTAATTGAATCAGTATTAAATTTTTAGAATCAAATAAAAATGATTAACACCATAAAACATGAGTATTATTTGTACATACGAACGTACTATCATATGTATGCGTACAATAGTCCTAGATATAGTTTTTGATCATTTCGTATTTGAAATGGGATACCTTAAATTTTTAATTTCAATATTTCTAATGTATATATTTCCGATATTAAAATTTACTTTAATGAAAAAATTTAGCTTCGTTTATTTATAGTAAATATATTCTGTTTTTGAAAATTTATATTTAAATTTTTGTACGTTGAAACCATTGTTCATTAGTATATTGTCTTCATTTCCCTTCATTTTCTTTTTTTACAGCGTACGCAAGTAGACATGCTAATATTACTCCAGCAACCTGAAAAGATACACATATATTAGATACATTGTTTAAAATTAATGATTTATGTGGAATGTGCGGTAGTTTAAGATGCTGCAATTATTTTGTATAATTTTTTTGATAATATCAATAATTAAATTCCATTTTTTAAGGAATGTAAGCTATATACAATATATAACAGGAAACAGTTTTTTACATACCTCAATGAAAGCAATACCGATACCAACTCCAATTAAAACTTTAGCATTTTTCTGTATTATCTTTTCTAATTCTGTATAGCAACCTGCTTGGTAAGCTTCAAATTGAGTGTTTGCGCAAGTAGTACTTTGAGAAACTTTGCAGCACGATCCTGGAAGACCATGTGCAAATTTGGAATTAGTCTGCTGCCAATCAGTAGCAGAATCGATGCCACAGCAATTGAACTGTTCAATTAAACAAACGAAAAATAAATATTATTATTGAATGCTGCACTTAAATATTTATTTCAATTTTTTTTACAAACAAACTGATACTTATTTTTAGAAATATAATATCAATATTCTTTCATGAAAATGGGTATATTTTATTACCTTCATTTGTACCGCGTTCCATGCTTGAGAATCAGCGGTATTATCTTCATATTTTGCCATAGAATCTTTCAAAGCAGTTTTTAATGTTGTATCGAAGTCGTTTTTAAATACGGCCGCAGCAATGCCCACCGCTAGTTCTACGATGAAGATAATCAAAAGCGCTACGGCGAACTAAAATGCATGTAAAATATTCTTGTAAATAATATACTGTGATTTTTATAATTATGCTATGTTATCACGCATTTAAATTTATGTAAGTGGTGGTATAATGGGTACATGATAAATTAACATTAACTCGTATGAGTCGATATAAGGAGAATAAAAGTGTATTACTTGTTGAAAGACAAAATTCTATTTTTTATAAGTTACGTTAATATTATTAATTATTAAATATTATTAATAAATTAAATTTATAACAACTTCAATTGTTAAATGCTATAGTAGATGATTTTCAATATTTTTTTATACGTGTAATTATTAAGTGTATAAACGAAATATAATTGAAAAAAATAAAACTTTTATATTAAACTCATATGCGATACCTTAAAAGATAGTATTATTTACCGTAATAAGTAAGTTGTAATGTTCCTTGATCGCTCCGTAGCATCCCAGGAATGCTATGACGAAGACTATGGTTCCAGCAACTATTAGCACAATAGGTGGAGCGATTATTCTTCCCTCAAGAAAGTGTCTGAATTCATTTACATCGGACAGAACTAGAGCTCCTGCTATGATAATACCCAGTCCTGAAATCTTTGTATAACAACACCATTTTCATTTTAACGGTTTGTCTTCATTTAGTCGCTTCATTATTCTCATTTTAGCGTAGTTTGTAGAAAAGTATATTATAATATTGTTACTAGTTACTTAGAATTTACAGTTGTATATTTAACTCAGTGCAGTGAAAGTTAAATAATTTGAAATACTGGATCAGGGAAAGAGCTTTTATTTAAAATCCATGAAGTACAAATATGATAAATAAATGAAAAGTACAAACATGTATTTCACAGACAAGTGTAAAAATTTAAAAATTATATAGAATTAAAAATTTATACAAAACTTCTACTGAGTAATTTAAAACATCTCAAAACATTATTTGTACCGTGAAATGTTAAATGAATATGAAAAAGTTACTGTTCTGATTAGGTAAAGATATATTGTGTAAATATTTGTACAATTAGTATTTTATATATAAAAGCAGTACACTAATTATACAAATATAAAAGAAATTGCGGCTTATACAACTTTCTATCATTGAATGAGCCTTTACTTTCAAAAAACAGTTTCAGAAGTTGAAAACTTTAGGTTTTTTTGTCACTGTCATTCTTTTTGAACTTGAGATAAGTACTTCTTTTTTCTTTAAAATATAACTAATTAATTTTTAAACCTTATGAAATCTATATGCGCTGAGTTATCAATTATTTAAATTACTGGCCAGGGTAAATTTAAAAAGAATGGTAAAAAAGTGTTTGTTTGCATGGATTATGGTTTGGTTTTAAATCAATGTGAACCATTATCGGCACAACTTTTTTTTTAATAAATAATTTGCAAAGAAGCAATGAGAGCTGAAGAATTTTCAGGATTTTCATGATTATTCCTTACACAGTCATCTGCTTCATTAGTGAAAAAGCTAGAACAATTTTGGAAATGAATTTAAAATGTGTTTTGCAATAACCAAATTGATTATTCCGTTTGAATAGAAGTTAAGAGATTCAGTTTTTTATTTGATAGGTAGTGACAAAAATTAAAATCGTTTAATTAAATAAAATCAATCTTTACGATGACTGTTGATAGTTAAACTAATTAAATTTACTTAATTCGAGAAAAAAAAAATTTAATTTAACGTGTTCGAGCTTTTGTATTTATTTGAAAATAATCTTTAAGTTGTACAGTAAAATTCAAAAGCTAAATAATTTTTGTTTTAAGGATCATAAACTATAATTTTAAAAAAATATAAATTTTGTAACTTACAAATATTACTATTAAAGAAATTCATAAGTTTAAATAAGTATACGATGAAGACAATTCATAAATTATTAAAATCATTTTTTGACTAGTCTAAGTATTTCAGTCCGGAGTTTTAAGAACAAACAAATTATTCTAATGATTTCAAAGATATGAGTCTACATTTATTTTGGTACACATACCTGTATGAAATATTTTAATTATTTAAAGAAAATTTTCTAAGACTCATTTACATAAATTTTCACGAAATGTTCTAGATCAGACGATACAAGTTTATGCGTAACAAAGATTGTTCAAAATAATAAAAATAATAAAAAAAAAAAAAAATTCATACAAATAATAAATTTATGTAATTTTTAAAAAGAATTGGTATATTTCAAAGATTATCTCGGAAATTTCGATACATATTTCAGAAAATGGCATAAAATCGATAATGCAATAACATCGATAAAATAATAATACAAAGATGAATGTCCGCGAACTTTTGCATAAAACTGTAAGCTAATATGAATACAGACTGAACAACGCATAAAACATGGCCATGCTTGTTAATAAAATATAATAAAATAAATTGTAAAACATTTCTGTGATTTTTCTCAAATGTCTACAATGAGATTAATGATCACAACATATAATAATAATAGTTAATGTACATAGACACTCGTGTAACTTACAGCGAATATAAAGTTGAAAAAGAATAAAACGTATTTGATTGTACTCATGCCGCACGACTCCATCTTCAGCTCTTGATGATTCCCTTACACAAGTTTAATATTTAACGAACAGCGAAACCACTTGCACAGAATCTCCAAACTCAACCTAACAACCACCGTATTCTGGTACCACAAAATTGATATCCATAAAATGACCAGAACTAATTAAAAGTGACAAGCGACTAAAACAGCCTTGCGCTACGCACAAACGGCACTCGAAGTATACTAGAAAACCGTTCTCCTTTGTCTTCCCGCTTCTTTTGTTGCCGCCTATAGCAGCGCCTATAGGCAAGAGTTTCTCCGGCTATTCGAGGGGATGCGCGTCGAGGTCGACGTCGGCTCGGGCAATGAGTCCCGGGTGCGCGATGTTCCTCGATTCCCGCCAAGCGCACAAACGGCCATTCAAACAATCGATCGGCAGCACCTACTTCCACTCTCTCTCTCTCTCTCTCTCTCGCTCTTTGGGAGCGATTGGCCAGCCGAGGCGCTCTATTCGAATGGAGAACGCCATGCCGAGACCAGCGCGCTATTGGTGAAGCTGTGCTTAAATACACCACCCACCCATGCACACATACACAGTCGTGTGTTGCTGTTAACCCCGAGTTAGTCACTATGGTTACCCCATGGCTGAATGACCCTTGGGTGCGTGTGACGACGGAGAGAAAAGTGAACAATGCCACGAGATTGCGGATACGCGGAATGTCGCAGCTATACGAAACTTTGTTTCCTCACCGGGGTAGGAATTTTCCAATATTGGGGGGGAGGACTTGAGTTGTTGTGAATGAAGGTGATTGGTTAATCGCTGCTCCTTGATAGATATCCGAATAGCAAATCCAATCACTGTCTTGTGACTTAATTTTATTAGTCACTAACTTTTAGCAAACTAAGATATTTATTTTTAGCAAACAAACCTGCATGTCAATGCGATTCACAATATTATTTTTAATGTCTGCCAAGCTTTTACCAACTTATTTGTTTACATTATACAGTTTAGATGAATGAAACGATTATGATTAATCATAAAGTGTATGTCGTATTAAGTTAATTGGGTTATTTTAATTCCATTGTCCTTGTCACATTTCTTCTAATTCCTATAATACAACCCTTTCAAGATTTCGTACCTTATCATTTTTGTGCTCTTTTTAGCGTGAACCTTTTTAGGTCGATATGTTTGCATGAAATACAGCTTTTAAGGTGTGCTCGCATTCGCAAAACGTAGAAGAGATGGCGTGACACAAATACAAAAGCGGAATTTATCCACATATTGTGGCGAGGAATCTCACGTAACGTGCAAAGGAAATGAAAAGAAATTTTGCTAAATGATTTATTAGTGTGCTTTTCCACTCGGTATACTTTATTCTTTGATTCACATATCTTTGATTCGCGGATACGCAATTTTTAAATTAAGCGCAATTTGTAATAATTAAGCATTTATTTAAGTATTTTTCTAACTTTTCAGGTTATACTCAAGTTTGTACGTTCGTAAAACTATTTTTTGCTTATCAGTATGTAGAAATAAAATTGATGTTCTTTTTACAATGTTTCGTGTACTTACATTGATTTATTATTTTATAGATAGTCATCAACGTATACAATAGTAGCGAGGCCGAATTCCAAGTTCTTTTTTTACATTGAAGAATATATCATTTTGTTGTACATTTACAATAATAGTTTTTGTAATACACAATAATAGTTTTTGTAATCCATACATGACTCGTATAAAATTTTCATTAAATTAAAATAAGTTTTAGAATTAAATGTATACTATTATTGTGTGGATTTTACTCTTTAACAAAAAAAAAACTAATAATATATCATTACTAATTTTACAAATACATTGTATACTCTTAACGATTTTAGAATTTTTATTTATTGTAAGTACGTATATACGTGTTATAGTGTGATTTGTTTATCACGATCTGACGATCTCGATCAAAGCCTGTTAGTTCAATTAAGTACCCAGAAGTGATAAATGACCGAAATTTTACGTGTTTCAGGAAACGAACTCCCATTATGTCAGGTTTAGGTGTGACTCTAATTTGAGCGCGTTACTATTTCATACACTATGCGTATATACTATTCCACGCAGGCAGTGAATTAATTTTATTAAACGCATGTATACACTTTCGATATTAAACAGAAAATATATAAATTATTAAAGCTAGACCTGATTTCACAAAGATTAACGAGCAAAAATAAAAATCTGTATACGCTATTCTTTACCCCTTATTCTCATAACATTTTAAGAATAAATAACTTAGAATAAAAATATTTGTTCGCACAAGTAGGACACGCAAGCCGCATTCAACTATCGGCTTCATAATAAAATCAGTCAAGCGTGACAAATTTAATTCCTTCACTATAATGACAGTTTCTTACGGTAGCGCTGGTAAGTAAACTTATTCACTACGAATTTTATTGTTGATCGAACCCATCCTATAAGTAATTGCATGCTTTTCCATTTAGTAGATTCTGCCCAAAGCGAAGTAGACAACAGCGGACATGCAGATGGTGAATCCTGTATTCCTCAAAGAAGAGGCAGAGCTCGGCCAACTTCCTTCCGGCGACCTGTAAGCAGAGTGAAGAAAAGATCGATAAAATGCGACTGCTTTATTATCTGGGTTAACGTAGACTACTATCGCGGGGTGCAGCGTACGCGCTGTTAAGGAAACATTTTACGAGGATTGTGCTCTACATAGCTCAAATCTACAACACCGACAGGTTCTCTTGCGACTGACTTGCGGCTTTCGATAATTCTGCAAAAAATACGCGAGGGCTGAAAGTGATACGAAACTTGAACAAAGTAAATTGAAATAGGTTATTTTTTTTCGCATACGCAATTAAAATAATGTCTTAATAATTAATGACTGTATAATAAATAAGTTTAATGCTGTAATTTATTTTGAATATGGAATAATTATGACTTGGTTACTACATATTTTAAATAAAATGAGGATAAAATTAGGATAAATATACTGAGTTAAGAATTAAATAAATATTTTTCTGAACGACGTGCGCAATGTGCCACTTTACCGCACGTGTGCGGGAAAGCAAATACTTAGAATATTCAACATAACAAACAATTGAGCTGTACATAAAATGTTGATTACATATTTGACTATAGAATATTAATATTAAAATAAATTATATTATATACTATTATATTAATTTATTAATATACTATGTAGCTTTTCTCTTAATATTATTTAATTTCGACTTTAGTACTACCCTACGATTTTCTATATTGCACGTAAATAAACAGTGGTGTGGCGACATCGTTTAATACCATTGTAATGCGCGCAGCCTGTCTGAGACCTTGCGATCGTAACAACGAAACATTTTTGTAACACTTTTTAATTATTTATAACTAACTTTTTACAGGTGTACTGGAGGTAGCTTGTCCCCCTTCAACCCAACCAGGGGATTCGGCTCTGGACCCACTTCCTTCTCCTCACAAACCTCCACCCTTTTCCTTTACTTTTTATTCTTATAAAATATGCAATTAATACGTTTTTGTTGATAATGCTCGAATTTTGTTACAGATAACACTCGAACTTTGTTATTGATAAAGCTCGAACTTATTGCGCACCTTTCTAGGAAAAATAGTATACGCTAGCATGTGCAGAAGTGATTCCCGCGTGAGTTGATTTTCCCACACGAGCGAAGCGAAGATGGCAAATAGACGAGACTTTGCACACTTGTAAGCGTATTGTACTATAATTTAAGCATAATTGCCTGTATAATATTTTGATGTAGCAATGAAATAAAATTTTATACGGTTAAAAGTATGGACTTTCAAAAATTCTTTTTAGCCTGATTTTAAAAATTTAACTATAAAAACTTTATTTTTATTAATGTTTTGTACACTATTAAATTTAAGCTATTATTTAAAACAATAAAAATCGTTCTTTTGTAGTCACGAAAAAAGTTAAAATACAATCAAAAGTATTATTATGTGGCTATGTCTGACCGTATCTACTTCCTAGTATTTCCAACGAGCGCACACGCGATTCTGTTCCATACTGTCATAATGAAAATATTATTTTGTTTTTATAAAAAGTAGGCTTTTAAAATAGAAGCTTAACAGAATCTCTAATTTATTTTAAATAATACTAATACTATGAATTAACATTCCTCTTCCAGCAAATGTTTTTTGCAAGTTTATAAGTAGGGCATTAATAAAACTTTCTTTTTAACATCCATTTCAGAAGAATATTTGACAAAATATCGTAGTTTGCGTTTACTTTTTCATGATATTAAAAATAGAATCCGGTGTCTTTTTAATAAGTCAAAATTTAATTATGTTTTTCTCTCGTCAGAGCTACGCGTCATATCTCAGACAATAAAATAATTATTGGTTACTTAACTTTGAGCCAGAGTGAAATTTTATTCATCTTTATTTCTAAGCATATTCATGTCACCGCTTCCTGTTATTTTATTTAAAACTTAAATATACCACACGTGCAAACTATGAACATAAGAGTGTGCATACGCACGCATATATTCAATGAACACGATATCTTGATACTTCCGTAAATTAAGTTCGATAGATACTATCTTCTAACTTTCTACTTGTAATTCATATCTTATTGGTTAAAATATCATAAGTAATCTACGTTGATATCAAAGTTTGTACGCATATAACAGTATTCATTAAAGAAAATGTTTTTTAAATTGAATAATTATAAAAAACTAATTATGATACAAAAAGAATCAAAGAAAAATCAAAATTAAAAAAGAACTTCTATTTCTTGCTATTAATAGTTTTATTTTTATAATACACTATTTTGTCATTGGAATATTTCGAATTAAAAAAATATTTTTATTTATAGAAACCCAATGGTATATTATATTTATTTGGGTAAAGTTTCAAGCAAATATTTAGGCGCTTTCAGCGGTGCGTCATATGTTTAAAGATTTTATTAAAACATTCGCGTAAAATCTTTGGTAACGATTAGTTGCTTATGTTCAAGGGTGAGTTCTCTACTGTATACGATTAGAATTGTAAATAAACTTTCTACAGCTTATTTACAGTTTTAAATAGACTGCGCGCATTCCAATGGTAATTAATGTCGATGTCACGCTACTGTGAATCGAAGTATTTATTTTATAATTAGGATGATTTTAGAATCAATAGAACAGTTTAGAAATACTGTAGAAATTTGATATCTCGATTCCCATCAATGACAAATACGAAATATTGTTAGGCATTAAACTGATTTATTAAAGTGTCATACTAAAATAGTTTTAATTGAAGCATGCATGCAAATATTGTTGCACAATAAATATGTCTTGTTTTTTTTTGCTATAATATTTTTCGCTTTATTTTTTTTTTCTTTCTTTATTTCTTTCTTTTGCTTTCCATATATTTGCATAATTTGTAAAACGATATGAAATTTATTAATAATAATTATCAGAAATGTGGTTATTTTAAAATACTGTAAGTGGCATCATATCTATTTAAAATATATTTCTAACTGTAATGTAGTTAATAAAGTACAATAAGACGTGCAGAATTAAAATATTCAAAAACTGGGTTTACAAACTGTCATTTATTTTATCAAAGTTGAAAAGGATTTGGGAAGAACATACATTTAAGGATGCACACGGGGAAAGGAATAATAACACACAATCGATAAAGAATTTGCAAAGTTATCGACGGGTTGCGCTATTTACAATGGTAGAAGCGATATGGAGATTGCATAGTATCCAAGTTGTTACAATCTAAGTATGAAGAAGTTGATCACAAGAAAATCTCACGAGCTTAATTAACGAACTGACACGGAGGCGGTACTCGGTAACAAAATCAGTCGCAGTCACAAAATACAACGCGATCGCGATCAACATTTCGTTACCGAGTAATCCCTCTCTCTCTCTCTCTCTCTTTCTCTTATATACACACATATTATATACGCATATATATAACAAGTATGTAAAAATGAAAATTCGTCGAGCAACTCCACGGGCAAAATTAGCATCGTCGCGCTGCACCACAGACCGGTTGTCGTGCTCGAAGATAAACCTACACAATGCCGACGACTCCGCAAGCCCAGCGATCGCCTGCGTTTCCGGTCTCCTTGGACACGGGACTCTTGCCCTTGCCCAGGTCATCTTCCAAAGAGTGGACGACGAATGCGCGGCCTAGTATGTTGTTCGGCCCACTGAGGGAGATCATCGTGTCGGTGATGTTGACCTCGGCAATGCCCTCGGCGTTGGCTTTGATGTTGCCGAGATCGCCGACGTGTCGCTCGGTGTCCTCGGGTGCGCCGTGCTTAGCCTGCCGATCACACGTGTACATACGGTTCATCATGTTTTAACGTTTACGAGCCTCGGGAGGCTTTGGAGTGAGAGGACGTTGTGACAGAGTTTCGGGTTCGGTTTTTTTGCAGTTGACAACAGTTTGAAGTATCGATGAGCGAAGCATACATTTAAAATTGTTTACCGAACGCATCTTTAGTGTAAACACTTCAATTACTGCTGCCAACCTCAATGTATATAAAGACACGAAGAAGTAGTTAAACATGTATAGTCTGGAGTAAAAAGTATTTTAAAAAATATTCTCAAATTGCTACCTTCTTTATTGGTCTACGAAAGAATACCTTATCCGTCGGTTCCTAAAATGATATCTTATTGTTCTACGTCTACCAAAAGATAACTGCAAAGATATGCTTTCATTTTTAAAATCTAATCGGTTGTACGTCAAGAGATTTTATTTCCGAATTTCTTTTAAAATACACATTCACTTTGAAATACATGGGGCAGAAAAAATCACTAGCCAAGTACAACACTTATTAATTTAGATTTTAAAGCCAAACACATACCTGAGATGGGTTGAAGTGGGGTCCAGCCGATTTGCATCCTTGAGTTATGTCTCCCTTCGCGTGGACGTGGAAGCCATGGGTTCCATTTATATTCAGACCAGTAATGTTTCCGGTAATGGTTACCGGTCCGTTTGCAACGGGTTGAACGATTTTCAAAGTGCCACTTACGTTCTTGTCTTTGAATCCAGGATCTGGCGTTAAAAGCGCTGAGGCAACCAATTCCTAACGCACGTAAGCTCATTAAATATACCGTCGTGATGTGGAACGATGGACTTATCAAAGTTTACCGATTAATCCGATCCCGTTAATTATTACATTCTTATTTCATTGCATAGATTATGCTCTATTAAGGATGACATATTAATAAAACTACCATGCATTTAGTAACAGTTTAGCGCAGTTGATATTTCAAAACTAAATAAATTACTGTTATTTTTAATAAAATATTAGGTAGTTTAATATGGCACAAAATCAAATATAATAGCTTTGTATTTTTTGCTTAATTCTTTTGCGATATAGTAACGTTTTACGCTCAAAGTGTAAACATGCATAAGTTACATTCAGTTTCTAGGAATACTCAACAAACAACGGTAAATTAAATCAGCTGAAAATATTTTTACCAATATCGTACAAAAGAAAAACGATATAAAAATCATTTTATTGCTCGTAAATTTCAGTGAATTTTACAGACATAGAATCATTAATTATTGACACGACAGTCACGCATAAATCGTAATACAAGTAAAAAGCTCTGCGTATGCGATTGCTCACTCAGTAATTTACTTTGTGAATTCATATTAATTTCATAAAACGTTTTTCTTAACTAGTCGCTCACTTTTTTCATCATTATACCCATGAATATTTCATGCTTACAGGCGTAAAAAATCTTTCGAAAAAATGGAAGAAGAAAAAAACTCACCTCGGCGTAGGCATTAGCGACGAGCGCCAGAATCAGTACAACCGCCTTGTTCATTTTGATAAACCTGAAATAGTGAAATAAATCAATCCTTATTATGCTATAGTCCAATGCACAATGGGGAAGAGAAAAGAAAAAAAAAACAGCAGTTCGATAAACGACCTCTTGTGTCGTCTCTCCCCAGGTGTGTACACACGTATACATAGTCAAATTGACTGCGAGTTTTTCCGTATGACGATCATCCACCGAACGATCGATCGATGGCCGTACGAAAGCTCGCAAAGCTCGCACAATACAAAGTTGGCTTTATAAAGGATTCAGTGGCGTCAAGCAAGGGAAACGAGGGGAAGGCGTAAAAAAATGATCGCAGATAATGTACATCAGTCTTGAGGAAGCGCGTCTGGGCTTCCAGTCGCACAGATCGATCGGTTACGTCGTTTCGACGCTCCACTGCGGATTACTATTAAGGTATTAGTTTGATGTGTACGTGAATACTTGAGAACGAAATGGGAAAAAGGTGATTAATTTACTTAAATACTCTGCCTTGAATGCACACACATGGGATTTTCTTTTTTCGTTTAAGAACAAAAACACTCATTATTTTGAAAAGGTTTGCTCGGTCGCGGGACCAATTTTTGTTAATCAAGCGTGTACATCTTCAGCATTTTATTAAAAAGCAGACTGACATAAGCGTAAAGAGTCTAGAAGATATTTGTTTACGTCCCTTTTTGGTTTGGGCGGTATATGAACGAGTATACGACGCTGCGGAAACACATTGATCTTTTTATGGGTGAAGGTGAACCTCCTCGAACTTTCACGCATAATTTTGTATCTTGTGAGTTTAAAAGACCAAACGGGATATTACGCGTGTCCCTTTTCTTTTGCTCGTGGACGGTATAATATTTAAAATATTTTCGTACTAAGAATTTTATCTTTTTAAAATACATCTGGATTGTGAATTATTTGATTTTATCAAGCTGACTAGATTTAATTTTAAAGTATCATATAGTGTTTATAGCACTTTTCTTAAGAAGATTCAAAGAAGTATTATATTATATACTTGATTGCATTAAAAGAACACTTACTTGTTATTGTAAACATATGAATCATTCTGTTACAATATTGCCTTTTTTATTGCTAATCGAAAGACTTTACAGTTTTTTAAACAAAGATGAAGACTCTAAATTGATTTATAAAGTGACAAACTTCTCTATTAATGCAATAAATTTATTTTTATAGTGAGTATTTTACAGCAAATCTTGTAAATAAACTAATTACAAAATATTGTTTACTGTTTATAATAACTTGAAGGAAAAATCACTAAATGTCTAGCTAAAATTATTTAAATCCATAGCCCTAGTTCCCCTACTTTCAAGCAAATCGACAAAGTCTACAAAGCGTACCAGAAAGCGTATTTGCGCCGACGGGAATATACATATTTACCTGAGACGTTTACTAGACGGTGGATGAGCGCTTAAATACGTCAACCCGAACGGAAAGTGAAAGCTTAGAGGAGACACAAGTTGCCACCGGTACGAATACGATAGCGAGCACGAATCTGACTGACTGCGGATGCTGCGCCGAGTTCTGCTTATATTAGCCGACCGGCCTGCCTGCCTGCCTGCCTGTCTCGGTCTCCCTCCGCGCGCCTCCGTCTCCCTCTTACCCCCTCGCAGAAACCGTTTCGAACGAATAACCAACTACTCCCCGTCCACGTTAATAAGCCTGCACTCGACAAGAGTAAACGTCAATTCCGTCACGTCGTAAAGAACTTCCTCGAACGTTCCACGCGGATGTTTCGCGTTTGTAAATTACAATTTCTTTTCTTTTTATTGTTATTCCAAGTTGGATTCCTTTCTTAGCCAGATATGAGACTGCTTAACTTCGAGATACCAGAACCAATCTTTCTGGTGTTGGTCGAAACATCGCTATTAGCAAGCGAATGGAAATATTTATTAACGAGTAGACACGAGTAGTGCGAAGATTTATCCATAACTAATTCGTGCAAATATAACGGTTCTATACTAACGTAAATAAATACTACTTAAAATTCAGTATTTCGGTTGACAAAACGTACTATTCATTCGCATTACTGCATTTGTTTGAGGAGACGAAGATTGCATTATGTATAAATTTTTCCAACAATTTTTAATGTACTTTTTACAAGTGATGAATAAATTGATTCTTAGGTTATCGAGTATCATGTGATTTTTCGTTTTGCTCTATGTATTTTTGTGTCCTAACAGTGTACGCTTGAATGGCGACCTCGGTACCTTTTCACGCATGGTCAGTATCCTTTAACCTTTAGCAAGTCTTTTGGACACTTTTTTAGCAATTGAACTAAAAGTGCATGTTTGTAAAAACTCAAGTTAATACATATTTAGTAGATTATTGATTTGCAGGAAATGAGGAGGGCGACAGAACACTGTAATAGCTATGCGAAATAATAATCTAAAAACGCGAATCAATGCAATTACCATTGATAAATCAAAACATATTTGTGAACATTTGCAAATAGTGTAGTAAACATGATCACATCAGCAAAGTCGAGCATAATATAAATTAACCGTTGTTTGTATGACAAAAAATTAATCTCTTGCTCTGTCTAAAGTTTTATAATTTAACAGTGAAACTATAAAAATGTTTTTCTAAGCTAGTCAAGGTTGAATTTTTTAATAATAACTCGTGACAGAATTATATTATATTTAAGTTTATTTACAACGCTCATAATTACATTTTAGAAGAGAATTTTTATAATAAATATCCTGAATAATTAAGTTAAATATCAACATAAATTAAATGTATTATAACATGTATTGAAATCTTAAAAAAGAATTAATAATAAACCGATTGTCTTTATACCTTTACATAATTTTATTCAATTGATTGACACAAAATTGAATTTATAAAAGTTTATAAATAAGATTTGGCGTTACCCGAAATCGAGCACAAGTAACCGAACAATAACCGACTAGATAATAATCGTAATCAACATCAGTCACTGAAAGGATAAATAGAAAAAGGACTGGACTGGTACTTTTCCAGAATCAATTGGACATATATATTCTTAGCCGAGGAATATTCTGGTGCGCTATTAAATCGAGTGCGAGCGATAAATTGGGCCTAACAAAATTGAGTAGCATTTATACAAGGCGCACACCGAACGCGACAGTCGACGCGCATCGAGCAATAGGTATACACACACACATACGTCGGGGATAATTACGAGACAGATTGACGTGTCTCTTTGTGTGGGCGAGTCCTGCAGCATAAAAGAAAACCGGAAATTACATTTGCAAAGCTTGCGAGTGAACTGGCAGGTCAACTTGAAAGTGACATTTATACCCGTGCAATTGCGACTTTTGTCGTGTCTAGCGCGCGCGCGCTTCTGCACAGATTTATACCACAATGGGGCTTTTGCGGTCGATTAAAACAACAAAACTAAACGAATCATTAGGCTGCCGAAGTCAGTCGATTTATTTTGCCCTGGAATTTTTTTATTAAGATTCCCAGACTGAAAGCACTAGACAATTTCAATCTTGTTACAACCATTTTGCGGTCAATCATCCCGACGCTTATCATTTTTTTTTTATCCAAACGTTAATCTGTGCTCCTTACTTAATTTAGAATTCCTTTTGATGATATAACACGTTTTATGTCGCAGGAAATAAAATAAAATGTAGCGTACGCATTTGAAATATGAGCGAAGAATTAAAAGTTATTAACAAGTGGTATGTGTATAATTTTAATTTGTATGCGTGTAGTACATTCTTGCACAGTAACAACTTTTGATCGAACTGATTTTCTCGATAGCTTTACGCAATTATGAGGTTGAAAACAGATTTTCACATTATCTAATACCTCTAGTTATTTCATAAGAATTTTTCGAGTTTTGAAAAGCTTTATTATTGCTTTTTTATAGTAAGCGGATAAATAATTTTCAGATTAAAACAAAAAGATTAATTTTGAAATTACGCAACACATGCTAGCCAATTTTCCTCATATGTTATATGTTAAATAATTTCTGGTCCTTGGTATGCAGATTAAATTAATAATTTTCTGTATTATTAAGTTTAAGCGCATTACTTGTACAGTAACTTTTTAATTCTTTTCACAGAAAAGATTATAAGCTGGGTAATCGCGCGGTAGCGGTTTTGTAATCACGAATTTTATGAAATGTGTATTCAACATTTTTGAGTGTATTCTCAGATTAATACAACGGAAAAGTTATTTTTCAGATCTAAACACCTATAAGACAATGGGGTTGGCTTGAAGTCATTTATGTTTTTTTTTCATTCGATGCGATATCCTTTTCTATTAACAATAAGAATTAATACTTGAGTCCACTAGTGCTCGCGATATAATAAATCGACCCGTAAAATTTGAAGTTGACTTGATTTGTCATTCTTACAAAAGATTGGAACTATCAAAAGGTGTTTCGGCATTGAAAGTTAACCTCGATTATGGTCATGTCTACTTCTATGTATAATCTAAAGTCCCCTAGTGATATAATTAAACATTCCGTGCAAGATTAGACTTTACCTATATGACTTATCATTTTTTTAATTCTTTGGAAGATATAGAAATAGTTGAGGAGTAGGAGGGAGAACTTCAAGATCCTATTGAGTGTTTTAGAATATATGAAAATTATAATTTATAGTATTAGAAATATTGTGCCCTTGAGAAATTGAAATAAAATACAGTGGTTTAAGAGAACATACAAATCCTATATTACTTTTTAGGGCATGGAAAAATATTCCATTCAAATAAAAGTTGAGCACCTAAGGGAAAGTCTAAAAAAATTTATATTTATACTATTTCTACTTATTATACTTCTCATCCAATAAAAGGTAGCTATTATATTAATTTTGTAGATTCTCCTTGCATTTTTTTTATTATTATCCCTCCTTTGTGTTAATATTCAATTGTTGTCTGCACTTCATTCATAAGAATATCGTGTTAAAGAACGCGGGGAACGTAATGCGTAAATCGAGAGGGAGGGATAGCGCATTATGGCGTCAACAGCGCTCGCTTTAATTTGAGAGCTAGTCGAATATATTATCGAGAAGCGAGATGTGCCAGAGCTCTCACTCTCGGGGCAGCAATCAGTAAGGATTCACCGACGCGGCTGTAGATGCTGAACCAGTGGAACGGCCACATTGCTATTATATGCACACGTGGAACTGATACTTGATTGGCTACAGTACATCGGAGAACTCGAGCATAGTTCCTGCGATCCGAGAGTTGAGTCAGCGAATACGTCATATGTAAAACATAATGGTATGCGCTCTATCATTTTCCCTATTCTCTCTCTCTCTCTCTCTATCTCGCTCTTTCTAACCGCGCGATAAATGTTATATTCTATTCTATTTTATTCCTTAATAGTATCACTTTTGAAACGTACAAGCGAAGTTTAACTAAGGCACTTGGAGCGACGAAATTTCATCGTTTGATTTTTGACTTAATTTGAAATGTAATAAGTGTAATTGACTTATGTATAAGTTAGTTATATCTTATGACTAATGAATGTATTTAGGTTCCGTATACCTTCAACGCGAGGCTTAAATAATATTATTAAATAATCAACGATATTGCAAGATGTATCAATTCTCTAAACCCTAGGGAAATTAACATATACCATTCCAAAGTTTTAAAATCATAATGGACAGTAGATCTATATTTATATGTTGTCCGACTGTACTCAGAGCTTATCTACTAATTGTACACGTTCGCAGATGTACAGCCATACTTTACGATCTTTAATCATCGCAGTTACTCACGAAGCTTAGAACTTATTCAATTTCTTAATTCAGGGTAGAATTAGCAGTATCCGTGGCCATAACCTTCTTTGACTATTTAGTAAAATATCTAATTTTGATAACAAATTTTTATCCATTGATGGAGGCCAATAATACATGTTATATATACATTGGATGCTGTTATTTTTCGTGAATTAGCTTAAAAATTTACTAAAATGTGTAAAAATAGTTCAATTATTAAGTAAGATCTACACTTATTAAGCAAAAGAATAATATTTAATTGGTAAAATTATTTTTATATTTATTCTTTTAAGCATTGATGCCGAATAAATCCTTGAAAATTGAATTTATTTAATCATAGATATATCCTAGCCGTAAGTTTTTCTTAGCTACAACAAGCCCAAACTCTATAGTGTTGCAGCAATTTTCACACCTTTAAAAATAAATTGGCCTTGCTAATATACGCCTATTATTTATCATGCGCAACTATGCACAAAACTAGTTACACACAGATGCATGGTTGGTTATTATCTGAGATTATTTCCGTAAGTAATAATAATTAATATTAATAGTATTAACAAGAATTTTAATCTTTCGAAAAATATATCTTCTTATACTTCTGCTAACGGAAACTATAACGAGTGACTTGTTACAATGACATTCGAGATGATTTAATGTCTAAAAATACTTATTGCTCATACAGGAAAATTTAGACTTTTTATACAAAAAAAATAAATTTTTATATAATAATATTAAAAAATATTCTTCGATAGAGAAAATATATTTTCAGAAACTCATTCGATTAATCTTTTATTTATACTGATTCTGAAATTGCCGATATTATCTGGCTACAATGTCAGGATATCATCTTCTACACGCGTGCTTCTTGAGTCAATTCCGAGCATTAAATAAATTACATAATTTATAATATAATTAATGCGCTATATACGACGGATAAATAATTAATTTGCCTATCTTAAACACAAAAATATTTTCCGTTCATGTAAGAATTACACTGAATTCTTTTTTAATTAAATTCATCTTCAAGGATGATTTAGATAGGTACTGTTACATAAATCGAAGCAATACAGTTACAAAAATGAATGTTAAGAGTACAATTTTCTTCATCTTATTTTAACATCAGCGATTTAATAAACACGATTAATCTGTACATAAACTGTTCAAATATCTTAATAAATTGCGCGATGATAACGATGTAGTTTACTAAGTAGTTGTTTTTTCATTCAAAATTGTTCGTTATAAACTCTTAAAAAAACGCTATTCAATTAGTTACGGGTACATATCCTTTTCAATGGTGTCAAAGTTTAAAAATTGTCATATAAATTAATATTTTAATTCAAATTTATGGAAGTATTATGCATGTTCGTTTGAATAAATTCTTACACAAATCCTTTAGTGTGTATAGTTCTTTCGAAGTTTGTATATAGAAGTAGTTTATGCATAAAAGAAATCTGTTCTAATATTATTTTCTAACCTCAAAACTTATAACGCGTCGATATCTATTGTTTTGAATGAATCTAATATGTTGAGAGAAAGATTATTATACTTAAAAAAAAAATATAAGGCACTACCGTGTATCGGTCGTGCCTAAGAAATACACATGAAGTAGAATATATTTTTTAGCATTGTAGTATTTGTTATAGAGTTTATGGCTCGCAGACAAAAATTAAGCACGCAGAGCATGCACGAATCTTGCAATTATTTAAACATTTTTAAAGCTTAAAAGTAATTATTTATTCTCAATGCTCTGTGCTCAACAATGATATTAAAAACCATTAGCAGATTAAGATTAAACACAATAAGTATATAAAATACAATTTAATAAAACACCCTTGAAAAAATTGAGTTTAGGATCAACTACAAATTATACTCACCGAAAATTTGTAATGTCGACCAATCACAGTCCAATGACACTGCCAACTTTTTGTTCGTCCAACTTTTTTGTCCACTATACTTATGCGATACTGTTTTATAGAATCCCACTTATTTCACAAGATTTGGTCACACTTAGTGGGTCTCCGGTGCACACCGATGATTCTCAACTATACGTGTAAAAACAAACGGGACGCACCCTGGAACAGCGAGCAGATAAGCACACAAAAATAACTATTGCAAAAAAGGAAAAATAGAAAAATGGCACACGCGACGATCAGCGGCGAAAAGAAACTGAAAGCTAACCGCAGGTAACAATTCGTTATAAGACGACACGATTGCTTCGGGCAGGTAACATACCTGAGCGTAGAGGCCTTCGTATCGCTTTTACCCCTCCTCCTACTTTTTAGCGACGCCTCGACTTTACTGTATCAAGGTTATTTATGCCGGTGCGGATAGGTGCAGTCACCGCTTCTTAATTAACCGCTCTGACTCCGTTCTAACGCTCTGTCTACACTTGCAGCGCTTAAGGATAACACTGAGTATACATTCTCTTGTGTGAAACTCTTTTTAATAATGTTACGACTTTTATACTCTTTACGGGCTCTTGTGTATCTTCAATTAATTAACGACTGTTCACAAACTTTGATAAGTGAATTCATTTTAAGGTAAGCATCGATCACTTCTAGGAAGTGTAAAAAATAATAAAATGAAAAAAACAATTCCATGGAATGGAAGGAAAATGTTGATTCAATTTTTTTTTATTTATAAAATGATAAGTAAATCAAAGCCTGTGAAAATGTTTATCTAATATTTAAAGGCCACTGTACTGCTTAGATCTTGTACTTCGCGTTAGATCATCAAAGTTGTATAATAGTAATACAGTGACGATAGTTCGAGGCCGTTCAATGAATTCTGTAGTTTTGACCTCAATCTTAGATGTAATAATATTCGAAGAAGGAAACATTGCAAGTTTGAAAATTGCGAATAAACACATTTACGATTGGCGTTTGAACTAAGGCATTTATTGCCTCCGGGGTTATTTTTTTATCGCTATCTCAATTTTTTTACTACTGCGCATCCCCGAAAGAATTTACTTTTCACGATTACAGAAGAAAAAGTAATCATATTTTAATTTAGACGATCTCCGCTATGACAAATGAACATTCGACTGTCTTTGATTTTTTCTTCAAGGATCTGGCTTTGCTAGTGTCCTTGGACTACTTCTCAATGTCCGATGAAATAACTCATAATGAGAACACTTCAGTTGTATAATTATTTAAAATGTTACGTAAGTATTGACAGCTTATTTAATCATTCATTATTATACCAATAAGTAATAAAGATGCTTCCTGGATAATTTCGTTCATTCTATAACACGTTGTTTATCTAGAAAGATTAATATTTATTTATTTTCTACTGATCTGCTAATTTGATTGTGACAGAATACTTGCATTTAATGATTACCTATATCAATTAGTTTATTAATAATTTCTAAATAATCTTAAACTCTTTATAAAATTATGAAACTATTTATTATCTATGCCAAACTTTAAACATAGTAATTAATCCTTTGACAACTGAATGACCTCAGTTTTAAATTGAAGTTTAAAATTTTTGAAACACAGACAATGAACATTCAGAAACAAATCGAAATTTTGAATTACATCGAAGAGAACAGTCTATAATAACAAAAACTATGATTTCTGAAGG
Source organism: Megastigmus dorsalis (assembly GCA_900490025.1). NCBI lineage: Eukaryota > Metazoa > Arthropoda > Insecta > Hymenoptera > Megastigmidae > Megastigmus > Megastigmus dorsalis. The sequence goes on along the minus strand of UELU01139244.1, from coordinate 32,207 downwards.
TACAACAAATACGTAGCGAATTTGAAAAAAAAAAGCGGCCGATGCTAACACCAATTTGCATAGTTCGAAGCTTTGTTCAATTCCCAATAGTCAGCTTGAAGGTACCTTTCGTTATTCATGCGTGGACATTCACGAGTTCAGTATGTTTGCTTTCGAGAACCAGTTATTTGAGACTGTATTTACTTAAAACGATCCGAATCCCTATTTTATTTCATAATTCATATTGATTATTCCTTAAATGTTTAAACAAATAAAAGTTCATAAAATACAATGAAAAGATAAATAAACTTTCCGTGTTAAGAGTCGTATTTTCGTTATGCGATTAAATCGATTCGTTCTATATCTAAATTATGAGTGCAATCAAAATATATCTGTGTTTTTATCGATATTAAAATTTCCAAGGCCTCGCACGTTTCACTTTATCTAACTACGTGTCAATAGTCTCGCAACTTGAAGAGTACATCGCCTTCCGGAAACCGCGCAAAATAAACATTCATCAAATCCATGTTTCATCGGATAATTATCATATAAGTGTATATATGCGCGCGTATTCTTGAGAATATGGCTTTAGCATTACATTCATGCATATACGAGGAAATTTAATCGTTAGGTTTGCAAGAGGGAAAACTCGCGGAGAAAAAGTGGGTATACACAAGTACTAATTCATGTTAAAGGTCGCTCGTTCTGCGTAATCATGGGAATATCGTAATTCATGTACAAAATCATTAGATGTTCTTTTTTATTGCCTGATTTAAAAATAATACAGTTTTTCAAAATTCAAGGCTATTTTTCTCTCACCTTACACAAATTATATAATACGTTAATGCTGGATTTTTATCAATTAAAATAAATATCGTTTCAATTATCTTGTTAAATAAATATACATTAGTGATTGTTGAGTTACGAACCATCTCAATTTCAATGTAGCAAAATTTATTTTTGATTTTGAATCTGGCACTCACATAAAATTTACATGACTGTCGAAGTATATACTATTTTATTTCCAGGAAACGATTTAGTAATAAAAATTAATCAGTTATTCGCAATTAAAACAGTGTACGAAATGGTATATCACATATTAATTTTGCGTTTAGCATTGCTACGAAAACACAACGATAAAATTTATTATTAAATTCTTTAGATCTACGGGAATAAAACCTTACTGATCCATATACAGAGGGAAAAAAAAGAAACTATAAAGTGCATTTTGCAAGAAGAAAATAACTGAACGAACGAAAGGAAGATAGATGTTACGACTTTACCGCTGGAGGCATTACGCATTACGTAAGGCTGCAACCATAGTATGGGATCATCACTGCGCCGTTGAGTGCCGACTAATACAAGAGTAGATTACTGTAGGTTGGAGATTTGTTGTTGCCATCGTATACAGTCTTTAGTTTTTTTAAAACGATGATTCTACACTCGCGGGATATATAAATCCCTATACATAAAAAAGTGATGACCGGATGTTGTGAAGCCAAGATAAACGTTATGTGATTGGCTCATGTAGTGCGCATGCGTCTAAGTCAGGAAGTCTAAACGTCTTCTAGGTTAGGGCGCGGAACGCGCGCTGTTCAAACTCTAGTTGTTCTTAAAATTGGATAGAAGTAACGCTTTAGTAAGTAAAGTTTCAGCAATTACTGTACACATTTAATAATCAGCAAGTCACACAGCTTAAAAGCAACTATAAAGAATTGTACGCAGCCGTATATACTTCCATCTATTAAACTATAGTTATTTTTCAGTAAACATCGATCATCCAAAAAGAGTCGGTATGGAAAGACAGTCGCGCGGCATAGGAGCTAAAAATTCGCCGCAGGTATAATCAGCATCGAGAGAGTTCAGTCACACGCTAATTCAGCTGCACTGGTAATGCGCACGTCCTATGGCATAATATTTTCCGGCACATCGACGGAAACTGGTTTTCTACTCTCTCTCTCTCTCTCTCTCACACATATCTCGTTTTCCTGCGTCCTCTGGCGCTGCACACCGCGCATCCTCAATCTCGGTGTGATCGCAGAAAAAAAAGAGAAATGCCAAGATATCCACTCAAGCGCTGCGGCTCAACTCCTACAGTCGTCCATTATCGCTGTAGACGCGCGCACAACTATATGCAATTTAATCGTTTGTATGCGCATGCATGTATACCTACGTGAAGCAAAGTTCAGTTCGTACAGCGGGGTCGTATGCGAGAGAAAAATGAATCCCGTCTATATATATATATATAGCTCAGCCGCTATATGTCTCTCGAGCAAGAGAGAGAGAGAGAGTCACAGGTTGTTGCACCTAACGCGAGAGCTAGCCGCAGCCGCGCCTCGCTTATGTATGTATACACGACGTGTTGTCACTCGCTGCTCGCGTTTTTATACCCCTCTGCTGCTGCTGCACCGAACCATTTGCTTACTGGCTGTGTGTGTGTGTGTGTGCGCAGGTGACTTGTTAATGACTTGTCATACATCCGTTATCTGGACGGGCTTATCCACGGCAAACTTGGGATGCATGATTGTTTTTTTAAAAGTGATATTAGTAGGAAATAGTGGACTATATAATGTGCTGGAAGTCTTGTATATAGTTGGGTTATCGAGGTGAACGCGATACGAAAGCGATCTAAATTAAAACAGTATATTCGTGATCTAAGAGCCAGCGTGAGTTTTTATGTCGTTACAGGTGGAGTTTAAGGAGGTTCTATAGTGAATAGAAATAACGCTTAAAAAATGATGAAATTTTGTACACATGTTAAGTTTTACATACAAAAGCATCCATGCTAAGTTTCAGAAGGTTAGGATACCGAGCTAGAAGCAGAGAAATAAAAATTTTCATTTTTCACTTTTTAACATGGGTCCTTATGGAAAAATGCATTTTCGTCGTATTCAATTACATGTTAGAAAATAATTGACGCGAAGATTGGAAATTTTTTGTATGATATAATAGTATTCAACTATTTTGGATCCCAATGATTAATAATATAAATAATATCCAATGTTTCATTATTAATATAAAAAATACTTTGAAGGTGCCTAGAATATTAACAATGAATTGAGAAATAAGAAAGAATGTTACCCAGGTCGATGTATTATTTACTAATAACTTCCAAAATATTTTCTGTTGGAAATTATCATTTCGAACTTTTTGAAAATCTACTTTAGTATCTAATGAATAATATTAAACATGAAATGTTTCAATTTTCAAAAATTCATAACAGATATTTGTCAAAAGAAAAACATAATTATGCGCAAGTTGTTTTCAAATTTTTGAACCCTACTAATGGTACTTTGAAATTGATTAAATAATACTACATGTTTATACATAAATTCAAGAATGTTGATAAAATTTTTACGCATTTTCATAATCAATTCTTTGAGTAACGACAAATTTAAACTGCACGGAATTGGAGCAGCGGCCGCACGTTTCTCTCTCTCTATCTCTCTCTCTCTCTCTCTCTCTCTCTCTCTGTCTCTCTCTTTCGCGTTTTCACTAGCGTAGTTACTATAGAACCTCTTTAAAACTATAAAGCTTTAACGAAAAACATTGAAAAAAAGTATGTGCACTGTTCATATTGTTTATGGGCGGCATTGAAAATTTTCTTGCGCAATCTAAATTAATTTTTTAAGCATAAAGCCAGGAGACATTATACTTAAAATATTGGGATTATAAGGGCCATTGGGATTATGATTCGCACACGCTTTGAAATAAATGTAAGATAACGGTATTGGTTAACTATCCGAACATAATGGTCACAGTTTTCTAATATACTTGGTATAAGTATTTCTTCGTTAATATGTGGCTTGCAGCAATGTTATAGATCATGTTGATCCTTGTCTTGAGTTATACAAGTAAAGTTGGCTACATGTTAAACTTGCAAATACAAAACCTAGTACACCAATATTATACCCGATCAGATATTTAAATATAAACAAATTTGCACTGGATAAAATAGTGTATTTCGCAAGAATTACTCTACCTTTTTTTTTTTTAAGTCAAAGCATTCAGAGCTCAGAGCGAAATGAATAACCGCAAGGGACACATAAATTGGCTCACTTATATATACCTACTCTAATCGATTGCAACGAAAGCAATGACCAAGGGATACGCGAGCAATGCACATCCGCGTGCGGCAGTAAAACAGAGAAATATCATACTTAGCCGTTAACAGGTTCTCGTTTTACACCCGTTCAAAGTGGCGGCATGCGCACTTATACATATAGGAAGATCCGCAGAAAGTCTTTTTGCTCGCTGTATAGCAGAGCTACACGGGAGTGTTTATACTGGCGCCCCGGGGCTATTCCTCCGAGCGCAGATCTGAACAAAACCTCTGCACGCGCGCGCTACAAGACACCCGGAGCAAATCCCTTCCCCCGCCGCGTGCCCCAGCTTTCACTCTATACGCTCTTTTGTATTATACACATATATAAGCGCGTGCGAGATGCGTTACGCAAAAGTAAAACGAGCACTGCAACCTGCAGGCAAAAAAATCTCTCTCTCTCTCCCTCTCTCGGCAAGTGCAAGTGCAATTCGACTTGTTCTCGCTCGATGAGCATGAACCTCGCGCCATCGAGCTTCTACATATACTACATCTCTCTCTCTCTCTCTCTCTCTCTCTCTCTTTCTCGTTGCCACCTCCTTCGCCGCGCTCATCGCAATCACCCAAGGTCCTTATGTATGCTCTCTCTCTCTCTTTCCTCACAGGGTCCTTTCCCACTTTACACACACGCTGGTATAGCTAGCAGCTCGTCTCCGGCCACGCGCGTATATTTACGCGTATGGGCGCGAAACTGGTCGCAGTCACACGACGAACCTCATCGCGAGAGTATAAGGCACTTTTTCAAATTGCGCAATACACCCAACGACGGGAGACACTCGTCTCTTGTGTGTGTATATATATATAGTCGTTGCACTATAGGGGAAAGATCAAAGCCGAGTCTTTTCCGCGAGTCACTTCTGTCTCTACTACCTCACTTTTTGTTCCGTGTATATATATAAGACAGCCTGACTCGCTCGTATACCATTTTCGCTGGAATCGCGTATATAGACCTGTTATGCCAAAGAGGTTTGTGATACGTCACTTGTCGCTGCTGCTGATTTTCTTCGCGGAAAACTGAGGGGAACAATCGCCAGTGAAATCTTGACCGGTGCAGCCGACGGTCGCGGCAGATCTCCCTACGATAATTCCAGAGTGCGTTTTATATATATATAGGGAGAATGGGGCTGACGACTACGAGGTTGACGATGAGGCTGTTGGCGGGAATTCTCTTGATCTGCGCCGTCTACGCGGTACCAGTTGAGGATAAGGACTTGGGTGCGATAAGCGACAGGACGCTGTTCGTCAGAAGTCTGCCGGGTTATCCTGGACGCAGGAGCAATCTTTACGAGGTTTACATGGAACCTTATCTTTTTGTGAGCACACTTACACTTTTAATTATATTGATTCTTTTTTTTTTTCAATTTTTTGTTTGTATATCTTTCGTGGGTATACCGAAAAGTATAAAAATACAATACGATGAGGACGATAGGTAAAGATTCGTACATTTTTTTATGCTTTTTGGCACAAAACGACGTAGACGTAGCCGTACATCGTTTCTTTATAATTGTTTTTCTTTTTCAAATAATGCACAATCAGCACTACATAGTTTGTAGCTTTTATTTGTTTTTATAAGTATTAAGTCTAAATAATGTGTATTGTGATGATAATTTTGACTCTTTACAGATATTCGGATTGCGAAGAAAATATACAGTACAATTATTATAAGATTTGAATTATTTTTATCAATAGATTTTAAGAATATTATTTTTTTTTTGTTTCGAGATTATTTTTTCAGTAGTAGTTCCATTGACGCTATACAAAGTGAACCGTGCAAACTTGTGGCAACTTGGATATATTTGAGTATATACTTTTCAATCGTACATAATTTTTTTTAAATTGCAATAGCTACATTGGATATTTTTAATATAACGTTTTAGTTTTGTAAACAAAGTGTGACAATTTAGAAATGGAATGTTATTTTCGTTAATATAGTTTCCTCATAGATATTTTTATACTTATTCCTTAGTCAAATAAGAGCAAATATAAGTTAGCGTCGCATATTAAATTATGCCAGCCTTTGACGTAGACTATCATAAAAAATGATTCATGTGGCGATTGTTTACTTTTTCTCAAAATTCCGATTCCTACTCAGAAGTGTTTACATTAAATTGTAAAAATATAGATTTATGTTCTTCTTCGTCGACCTATCGTCTCTTTCAAAAAGCCGGACCCTTGACAGCTGCCCCCTAAATTAATCGTACGGACCATATGTACTGTTTCCAGTTATAACAAAAGAATTCCATTCGTAAAAAAGTGTCCGGCTTTTCTGACGTCAATTTTAAGCAAGTTCGTGTTGCAATTTCGTAACTTTTCTATCAATCAAATAGAAAGGGTAGATTTTGCTGTTAATTAAACGTTAATTATGCTTTGAATAATGGTGTAAATTTTAAAAGTCTATCGTTTCGTTACAAAAAACTTTGGGTTTTTGCGTTGTGTATGAACTATTAAGAAATGCATTCTTAGTCAATTCCAGACAATGAAGATTCTTTGTCAGAATTTTCTGTTAGGTTAAACCGTCATCGCCCGATCGTCATAACGACACTTTTTACTGACCATATAAGATTTATGTTCGTTGTTGCACCTGTTTTTCACTGCAGGATACTCGGTAAATAGTCACGCTAAACCTTACATATCGAACTATTACAACAGTTTTAGTAATAAAGTTCTTCGAGAATTTATGCTGAGTTGTAAGCGAGGCATTTCTTTGTAAGAACCTTTTACCTCCTTCTTCACTTATGTAAAATTTTCTGACTTATTTACACAAAACACTACCAATTGGAAATAACATACTGTGATAATTTTAAATAAAGATAATACGTTAATCAAATAACATTAAAATTATTTTCTTATGAGAAGCTTTTCACATGGAAACTGTATTTCCATTATTTCTATAAGATATATTCTTATAGTAATATGTACGATGCAAACATTTTCATGAGATAAAATAAAAACTTGCTATTATATGCATGGACAAAGGCATTCATTATACTTTCATTAGTTATATCCAAGATTAACGATTTATTTACTTAAATTTTTTCTATCACTTATTCGTATCAAAATCGAAAATTCATAAAAACGTCAAACGTCAAAGAATTTGTGGATGAATTTTGAATTAATTAGTCTTGCATAGGCATATCAATGATAATAAATCATGAACGTTAACGTAGAAGCTAATACTATCAAATGTAAATTTTGATTACGTAATCAAAATTCTAGTTTTTTCGCTTTACTGTTCTGATTCATGACTCGAAAAATGCGCACAGGGAATATAGCAAGATTTTCCAGTTATTAAATTATTTTAAATATTGCACATCAATCGAATATTACTAAGTTATAAAAAGAAAATATTTTATACAAATTATTTTGATGTGGACATTATACTTATTTTAAATTTTGCAAAAACGATATTTTTTAATCCATTTAACATATTTACTTTAATGATTTAGCATAATTTTTATGAATTAAATTATTTTAAAACTATTTTCCTATTTTTATAGCTTTAACATGTTAAGACGCTATAATCTGATAAGATCTCGAATGCCTAGTTTTTTTTTATAGAAACAGTTGAAAAATACTGTTATGATCAATTATTTTACTTTTATTTCTTAACGAATTTAGTGTTCAAGGATTTTCTTACTCCTACGTTCGGTGTAATGGAACTTGGTATTTTAAGGAATCAAACATTAATCTAGTGATTATTATGCTTATGCATTACTCTATTCTGGTTTGCATCTTAGAATAGTATATTATTAGAAGAATTAATACCGGTTTCAAGTATTGCTTATACTATAAATAAATAAAAAATATAGCGATGAGTATAATTGATAATCCCCCGTTGAATTAAAATAAAACAGCAGAATTTATAATTAAACATAGGATGAACATTTTATAGGCTATAGGTCTTAAGGCAACGGTGGAACTAAAAGCTCTAGGCGAGGATGGAAATCCTGCCGAAGGTCCCCGAGGTATCCTCACATTGGAGCAAGTACCGAACGGAGTTCGAATTTACGGAACGATCTCGGGATTGAGTAAAGGTCTTCACGGCTTCCACGTCCATGAGAAGGGTGATTTAAGCAAAGGCTGCGGCTCAGCTGGACCTCACTTCAATCCCTACTTGGTGAGCAGCTTACTTTCATTAGATTGGCCTTTAACGCGATAATCAAACTCGTATACAGTTCAATTAATGAGTCGTGGAAACATTTTTTGAACACGAGCGCTCAATTTATCCATTTTATATATGTAATCAAGAGCTATCCAATTACAATATCTCGAGCTCCGACACAGCGCGCGCGCAAATCCGGATAAAAACCACAAGTGTGTAAAATTAAGCAAAAAGTGCGCGCTACTCCCATTTAATGCGTGTAGTTTATAGTGCACGCTTGGATTAGCAGCAGCGCGGGGCAAACGTCGCGACAATAAATTCCCAATAAATAGAATTTCATCGAGCAGCCGCGCACAAACCTCAATTAGCCGTAATTAGCGTGCGCCATATCAAATCAGTGATAAAAGCCAAAGCTAGTACTATAATGAGCCTTGGACTAAAGCTATAATAATATTATCTTGTGCGTGTGTGTGCGTAGGTTAATCACGGAGCGCCGAATGACCCGTTGCGCCACGTGGGCGATCTCGGCAACATAGAGGCAGGCGAGGACGGCGTCGCTCAAATAGACGGTGTGGATCATTACCTGACGCTTACGGGTGTAAGGGGGGCGATCGGCCGTGCCGTTGTCGTGCACGAGAAGCAGGACGACCTCGGACGCGGCGGCACCGAGGAGAGCGCCAAAACTGGAACTGCAGGAGCTAGACTCGCCTGTGGCGTCGTTGGTTTCATCTGAGGGAGAACTTCTGCCTCTTTCTTCTTTTTTTTCCATCGCACTTACGATACGCACACCGGCCAACTATCTTCCTCGCACTGCCGTATATTATATATATATATATATATGTGTTTTTTTTTGTACATTTTATATAGAAAGGTAAATACGCGCAATGAGTCATCGCGCGAGGCGTCGTATATAAAGGTGAATTGCCAGTGTATTCGCCAGTGATTTGTTCAAGTTTTATTTATAGCGCGTTTGTATTACTTCCTCGTCGATCATCAGAGAGAAATTCATTTCTAATTTATCATTTTATACTGGCTTTTAAGATATTTTTTTTTTTTATTATACATAGCTTTACGATGTTTTTATAGTTAGACATTTTTACTATACTGTACGTATATTTATCTTGTAGACTTTACATTGAATAAGAATATATAATAAATTATAACAAGGTATACACCGTGTTTGCTTCGATATTCACCCCTTTTTTTATTTCAGTATATTAACAGCTTATCAGATCTTCTCTCCGGAAGACTATGTATCGTACCGTATATCCATAACTCCGCCAGAGCAATAATTAATGAAATGGAGCTTTGCGTGTCGCGTATACGTACCGCAAAAAGATCGTTTGGTCAAATTCAGTATGTACAGTCAGTTACCTTGTTATTCATCGACATGATATAGTCAACCCTTGTTATTTATTTCCTTTTGAGAAATCAATAAACATGGACGAGCGACTAAGCCAGTGGCTGAACATACCTCATTTAAAATCCTGCGCAATTTTTGCTCATCCGAAGCTCGTGTGCAAATGCATATATACATACATACTCGCATGCCGATATCTGTTTAAGTAGGTTTTGCCAGAGCTTTTTAATATACACAGTTCATTAACTTTTTACGTTGACAAACAATCAACGTCGCTGGTGATAAATCGATATTCCGCGGTGAACCAGCTGTGCGTGAGTGTATATATTATGTTGCTCCCTCACGCGACTACTTAGTCGATTTAATTTTCTTCGTACTCTCGAATTACTTTCCGACTTTTTCGACACATTCCTTTTAATCCTTGAATGGATATTCATCCCATAACGTTACTTATATATTCTCTAAATCTGACAAAGTGAAACGTCACTCTGTAGACAACGTCTAATTGAAGCTGATACTCACTTTCAAGGATATATAGTCACTTTTTACAAAGTGATTGTCATTTTCGCAGACTTACATACTATACATTTTTAAACATTTTTTTTCATCCTATGCCTGTCATTCCTTCAAATCAAGCGTCAAAGTAAAATAGCCGTTAATCGCTGGTGTATGGGAATTTTTAAGCGATGTTCAAAAGTTTTTAATCCACTAAATTTTCATAAAAGACACATGCAATTATGTATAGAAGCGTTCTGGGGGACAAAATACTGAGAACGTTGACAGATTTTATTTGATGCTGCAACTCTGTGATAAAACATTTGTGTAAAAGTATACTATTCTTCGATCTAAAAGTTTTTAAACGATTTATTAAAATATTTTTTTCAACTTTTTATCACAGCGCTACTATTAAAACCCAAATTCAAAATTTTAATATAGAGTTTAATTAATGTACATGCAAAGTTCTTTTTTGCTCGTCTACTGTCCATGAAATGGCATTAACGAAGCGTTTCTAAAGCGACTATATAAAAAGAATGAAATCACTGCGATAAAGCAATATTTCGATGTGTACTGTATGTCATGCTTAATATATATAGCTCAGCTTTACTCTTATACACAAATTAAAATGCGTGACTCTCGAGGAAATAAATAAAAAAAAGAACAAGTAAAGAACTTTGGAAGAAGGTTTTTTAAAAAAACGGGTAAACAATTAATATTATACTGTTTTTATTTTTGTATATATGATATGTAATTTACACGAATGATTCAATGACCACTTTTCCGAGAAAACTACTTCTTCAAACTTCAAAATTTAGATCTAAAAAAGAAACGTCGTCCCGTAAACGAAATGAAAAATCAAGTTCCGCGCGCCGCTCCATCGAAAAGCCAAGAAGCCGATCTGATCGCCTCCAGTTCAATACATGTACCAATCGTCGTCCTCGTCGTCGGTGTAGCTAAACGAGGATCGCCTACTCCGCAGACAGATGAGCTGGTGACCACCGGCCGAGTTCCCACTGGCCGATCTCGGCACAGCGGCACTGCCGCGACTCTCGAGTGCGCCGCACATCTCGAGCAGTGCTATCCTCATCTTGTGTACTACCTCGGGTGGCGATCTACGTCTGCCGCAAGGTGCGTCCGGTCGATAGAGGAATGGCTCACGGTGACCGGTCCCCGCGTCGTGCGGCATATACGGTCCTAGATGTACTGCGGACATTCAACCCGCTATTATAAATAACGATTGCAAAGCCCCGACGGCGACTCTCTCTCTCTCTCTCTCTCTCTCTCTCGACTCTGTATTGTATGGGGTGGGAGCGCTAGTGAGATCTAGAGCATCGATGAGAGAGAAAAAAACGGTCAGGCTTGTGTGTATAACGGCGGCGGATCGATTGGCGGGCGCGACTCGAGCTTTCGATGTAGCGCGGATGTATATACAAAAAGAAAGGGTAGTTTCGTTGAGGTGTGAAAATGAACGAGGGTATACATAATGTTGTGTGTATATATATTTTTTCTTTTGTTTATACGGCAATGAGTTGTTAGGTCCGTGCCGTGTGTAAGGTATCGGCCGTTGTTGCGATATTGTGACTAACAGAGAATAAATTATGCACCTGCGAGTTTTAATTATTGTGAGTTTCGGTTGTAGAGTCGATTACTAACTCTAGCAATGTTGCGAACAAAATTACAAAAATAACAATGATTTCAATAAAGTAGAATAAAAAAAAAATTAAAAAAAAACATAGAATTTCGATAAAGTTTACTTATAGATTTCGTCAGTTGCGGGTAAGCAACACTTAAATATCAATACAGTGCTTTGATCATTAATGATTTACTTATTTATAAAATTATTGGGTATATTAGAAAGGTCGCATTTCGAGGAACAGCCACTCAATAATCATTAAAATGGTGACCTGTCAAATTGTTGGGAATGTACAATGAAACTTGTCGGAAAATATGTGAGAACAACTTGTATTGAATATATAGGACATGCACTGGATACTAGCGTGTGAAAAAGTGAGCTTATCCGGGCGATCGAAAAATTTTGAAAGCTTATTTTATGGTATAGAAATCGATATAATAGACGTGTAACGTTAATATTGCATGCCTTAATACAATCCTGTGTGTTTTTATATACTGTATTTATAAAAAAAAAACTAATGACATAGAATTAAGTGAAAATTGACCTTTTACAATAAAGTATATTTATAGAAATTATTAATATTGTTACTACATTGTATCCATGCTTATGTTGAAAATATATAACAAATCTTATAATTAATAAGTTTTAATATACCGATATTGTTCCTAAAGGTACTATCATAACCGTATAACTGTTTTAAAAAGCATACAATGGTAGTAAATAAATTAAATATTTGTCCTTAATGTATTAAGAAGCAGGGCCAAGGAAAATCATGGAATCTTTTCGTCGGTCGTTATTATTATTTACTTATTTCACCTGGAGCATCGTCGTTAGCATTCTCCAAGTTGTTCAGGATTCCAGCCAAGTCCCCGTTGACGCTCGAGTCCGATCTTCCGCATCTTGCAAAGAAAACGCAGCAGTTAGAGACCGCCTGTCTTGTACGTCTCCACATAATAAGTTACGAACATCTTGATTTGACTTTCTTCGTATTCGAGGGAAATTAAATGTGTTTAGTTGGGGTTTACATGTTACTGAAATTTTAAATTTTAAAAGGGGGTTGCCGAAAAAAATTAACAAATTAGGTTAAGTTAAATTTAGTGCCGAATGAATTTGGCCATTATTACCACTATTCTTGGCTACGTTCACGGGCTAGGACTTTTATTTAAATCACGATGCAATCGTTCGATCGCGAGCTCCCCGTATATATTGAATTCGAAAGAAATTCAGAAGCGATCGGGACATAATCTCGGGAGCGAAGATATTTTCTTGATCATTATTTATTAATTGTCCTCCGATCGGGAGGAAAGATTACCGGTTGCGCGTCACTGCCGGAGAGTCTCGACTAAAGGAAAACACCGTGATTATACCGTGAGTACGCGCACCGCTAGATCGCTAAATCGAATTGCGAAATAAACGATTTTCTCTCTCTATATATATATAGTCTCTCCTACTACTTAATCTTCGGATATAAGAACTAGTATACAAATTAAGTGTGCAGCACATGCAAAGGAATTATATATAACGCTATTTTAGTATAATGTTACCGGCAATTTAGTTCTGTAAGTATACGCATTATTACATAACATGATAACGTAAAACTGTGTATTAGTGCTTTAGTGTATAATCGTATTTTGCATTTTATTTAATTTCTAAAGTATCACGGAGAAAGATATATAAAATAAAAAATTGGATAGACTTTTGTCAGACACAAGGATTCGATTCAATTTAATTTCTTAAGATTTAAGGGTAGTTCGTAAAAAGTTTTTCATTATTCCAACGCGAGAATAGAGGCACTTAACTATTATATAGACGACTTATATATGCAACACCTAGCCATTTATAGCACTCTTAGAAGGAAAAAGGTATAATTAGTGTCAATAACTAGAGCATTTTCTATCGCTATTATTTTTATTGCCGCAATGAACATAGTGCTAAGGATTGGGATATACCTTTAAAATTAATCTTTAGTTAAATTTCTGAGCTCGTGTGTACATAAATATTGAAAATTATGTTTATAAAATATAGAAACTATTAATATTAGAGTTGCTTTCGTTATATTCAAACATTTAAAACCACCTTTTTAAATCCTTCATGTCAAGTATAGGCCAATTCATTCTCTTTGTAAGTAAATAACACGACGATCCACTGTAATTTGCCAATCAACTTTTTATACCATAGCTCTGACGAAAATAATAGCTATTTCCACTTTAGTAAGAGATGGGTATTTTGATTATGGCGATCAATCGAAAATACATTTTGAAGTCTCTTCTTCAATCATTCTGACATATCATATATATATGCTGCTTGAACATAATACTGTTGGCAAATTTGGTAAGCCAATGTATTAGCCTTTCTCGACATTATGCCTCTTTGAGCTTGTAATGGTTTTCATAAAGACAATTTAAATCATAAACATATACATATATATTATCTCCGAATCTTCTCTCATGTAGCAATATGAAATGACTATCAAAGATTTTTTCATAGACTTTTATAAGCATAACTGAATTACGTTGCGCTGCGTGGCACCATTCAAATATTCAAATGTATAAGGAAGTACATATGTAATTAGCAAAATAAACGCAGCAATTTTTAACAAGGTTTATTATTGACAGGTTGCAAACGACTGCCGTACATTTTCCATCGGATTTTCAATTTTAGTAATTGTTTCTCTGTATAATAGGTAAACATTGCTTTAATCGCCTATTAATTTATTAATGATTTTAGGCCCGTTACAAGAACCAATGTTTGGAAACGAAAATCTCTCTGAAATTTTTTTACACTGCATATTATATAATATTCTGCTACCTATAAAGTAAATATTTTGTATCTAAGTATAAGTATTTGATATAAGAATATTTTCGAAATTATTCAACACGTCCTTCAATCATATTATCGCGCATAAGGGGCAGCCTGAACTGGAACTTCCTTCTCCGATCCACATCGTAATTTTCATAAATTGGCACCATCGCTTGCATATTTTATACAGATATTTTTTTTATGTACAACACATCTCTCAATCCGTCAAAGAGAATTAAAAATGTATTAATCGATTCTAATGACTGTTCTAACTTCTCTTCATTCGCGCATAATATGTATTTTGTTTTACTCAAATAAATTTTGTTTCACTCAAATTTCAATAACTTAAGCTAATTGAATTACTTGTTTATAAAAAAATTAATAACGAATTTTTCATTTTAGATAAATAATATAATATAATTTAGAATAAAAAGCACAATGCTAATAAGGTATACGATAGGAAACGTGCCAATTTTTGCGATTTCGCTATAAACACCGGTCAAACTTCAAAGTCAAATGGAAAATTAGAGCCATCTTGTAGTCCAGCATGAAAACTCCATCGTTTACCTGCAATTTTGTTAAATTGTTATGATATGTTACCGACTATCAATCACCGTGCGCCACACGCATAGAATTTTACTCTATCGGTATAAGCACGAGAAACACCGACTATACGCTGGTTCACCGGTGGAGAGTGACGGTGACCGGTTCGGCAATCAGCGGTGTCAACAGACCAAGATATAGACACACACTCAACATTCAACAATAAGATATATTTTCCCGCCAGTTTAATTATTACGTTTTGATTTCATAAATTGCTCAGAAATGGTTGAAACGAAAGAAGTTGAAGCAATGGAAGTGGATGCAGAGCCCTCAACAAGTAAAAAATCTGAGCTGACTCAAAAATCTGCATCTTCTATAAAAGCGTCGAACGTTCCTTGGTAAGCTAAATTTTAAGGTTAGAAGTACAAATCAAAATTTGTTTATATATTGAATAATTATTTTGGTCAGGATAACTTGTAATGAAATAAGATTCTCATTATTAAATGGTTACTGATTATATGGAAGTCACGATTACTTAATTTTTATATACTTCAAATCATATTTGCACCTAATGTTTTTTATTTTATACCACCTAGGATAGAAAAGTACAGGCCACAAGTCTTCACTGATATTGTTGGAAATGAAGATACGGTTGAGAGATTATCAATATTTGCACAACATGGAAATGCACCGAACCTCATTATTGCTGGTCCACCTGGAGTGGGTAAAACTACTACAATCCTGTGTTTTGCTAAAATACTATTAGGTGCTGCATTTAAAGATGCTGTTTTGGAACTCAATGCTTCTAACGAAAGAGGCATAGATGTTGTTCGTAATAAAATTAAAATGTTTGCACAAAAGAAGGTAATGATTTTTTTATTGACAAGTCTGAACGTAATAAACTTATATATTTAATATCTCATTCATATTTTAAAATAGGTTAATCTACAACCTGGAAAACACAAAATTATTATACTTGATGAGGCGGATAGCATGACAGATGGTGCCCAGCAAGCATTGCGACGAACAATGGAGATATACAGTAACACAACAAGATTTGCATTAGCTTGTAACAACAGTGAAAAAATTATAGAACCTATACAATCACGTTGTGCTATGATCCGTTATGGAAAGCTATCGGATGCCCAAGTTCTTGCAAAAATGTTAGATGTATGCAAGAAAGAAAATGTAAGTTATTTTTATCATTAATTTTTTTTTATTTTATTTTTATTTTATTCAATTAATTATTAGATTAACAGACAAATACTTTATTTGCATAATAAGGATTTATAAAATATGTTCTTTTGGGACAGGTTTCATACACTGATGATGGTTTGGAAGCTATTATATTTACTGCTCAAGGAGATATGCGTCAAGCACTTAATAATCTGCAATCCACAGTTAATGGTTTTAACCATGTAAATAGCACAAATGTTTTTAAAGTCTGTGATGAACCCCATCCATTACTTGTTAAAACTATGCTAGAAACCTGTTCTCAAGGAGATATTGGTAAAGCATATGGAGTAAGTATTCAGTTCATTTCAAGTTAACGTATTACAGTAGTATATTTTTCACTTATTGTATTACTAAATACTTAATATTTCTTCAGATACTAAAGCATTTATGGGAGATGGGATACTCTCCTGAAGATATAATAAGTAATATATTTAGGGTTGCAAAGAATTTAGACATCGATGAATATTTAAAACTTGAGTTTATTAGGGTAAGAAATCAAATTACAATCTTTTTCCTTGTAATATAATAGCTTATCACTGCAAATTGACAATTTATTTTTATTTTAGGAAATTGGGATCACACACATGGGAATTGTAAATGGAGTCAACAGTCTTTTGCAATTGAACAGTCTTATTGCTAGATTGTGTCGTACATCACTAAGTAATAAAAAAAGCTAGCTTATTACAATTCTATATTTATTATAAAGTTATCTGTTGATTTTGGATATACAAAATGAAATTTTAGATTTCTTCCGCGCATCTTTTATTGAGATCAGTATATAATGCACACATTTTTTTAATTACAAATTTCATTTCATAAGATTTGTAATGATTGCTAATTATACGAGTTCACAATGATGTCATTAATAAAACATCTACATGTATTTTTGTAAAATAAACTTATTTATAATTTTTTATAAAAAAATTAAATCTTTATTATCTTAATCACTTATTAGAACTAGATATTTTGTTTTTCTTACATGCAATTTTAAATATTTACCTAGAAATTGAAGAGATTTATCAAAAATAAAAATACTTTTATCAAGCCTATGTGAAATAATGCCTTTGCATATTTGTGATGAATTTAAGTTTATTAACGTCGCTTTTAATATTTGATTACTTTTTTAAAATCATACAAATTTTTTTTGTATACTCATATTAATGTATAAAAGTACATTTCTTTTATATAAAAATTACAAAAAAAAATTGAATATTTGTAAATAGAAGAATATTAGGTATATTAATTTAATATATAAATATTTATATACATATGTTCTCATCTTATATATAGTATTGTTGCACTTATAAAATTGTATAAGATAAAATATTTAATTTATTAAATTATAATGCTACTATTTACAAATTTTCTATTGCAAAAGGTAGTTAGAACAATTTTAAAAATATGAAGTAATATTTACTTCGCAATGTTCGACTAGTACAATTTGCAAGTGCACACGAAAGTTTCATTGATTTTCAATCTTTAACGCTAATTCATATTAATATATATATATTTATTAATATTTGCATAGCATGTTCATTATAGATATCAGGCGTATGTTTAAAAAGTGTATTACACAATATATACATACTTAAAAGTACGATCGTATTTTTAAAGTTTTACTTTTTGAATAATAAATATTGCATTCCGAATTTGCGTTGATGAAGATCTTCGATATTGCATAATTATGTCTTCATATATTTTAGTTATTTACTTGACAAAAAATGAATTTCAAATGTATTAACATTTTTTTAATTAATTGCACTTTTGAAAAGAATTGCATGTAGTCAAAGGCTTCTACAGTATAAAATAAATTTATATCTTCATTATACTATAATAATTTTATAAAATTGGAAAAGTTATAAAATAATAATCCACTAAATGATGTTAGGTACGTTTAGAAAGTAACATTGTATCGTTTCTATTTAAAATTCATCCAAAGAATTTCTAGTTTTAGAATTCTAATTATTGCTGATATCATTGTAATAGTGATGTATTACAACATGATTTTTTTAAATCTTCTAAAATCTTTCAAACTAAAAATAAAAACTTATTGCTTTTTTTATTTCAATTATTTAATCAAGCATAGTTCCAGAAATACATCTATAAAATGTAAATCTCAGTTGGAATGCTAATTAAAATTTCTGATTAATTGCAGTAAATAAATACGATAAATATTTATTAAGTAAAATTAATTACGAAAAAACGAATTGTTCTTGATTAAATTTTAAAATTTCAAGTCTATAAATATATAAATATTTCAATTTTAAGATAAAATTGTTTTCGCAAAACGATTAGCAAAAACAAAAACTCGATCGTCCTACCAAATCTTTCCAACTCATAACTAAAAAGGTACCGAAATAGATTTGTGATTCCCTCGCGTACTTACGCCAACTCGCATATACGAAAAAACGCACAAAAGTTGATAGTCCATCATTACAAACTGTACAATATAATAATATATAGACAAGGCGATAGTCGCGCAAAGAAAGAAAATCCACCGGCAGCAGCCTAAACCGCCGTGGATTTTAACCGTCAGCACCACTTCTCCATAGAGAGCTGAGCCAGATGAGGTCTGGGCTTGGGTGATGGCCACCTCAAGGCGCTCTGACACGACTCGGCCCGCGACGGTGTCCTCGGCGGTGGCTGTGGCGTCTCCTGATGCTGCTGCTGCTGCTGCTGCTGCTGCTGTTGCTGTTGCTGTTGCTGTTGCTGCTGTTGTTGCTGCTGAAACTGATGGGATTCCCCGTTCTCTCTTAATCCGCTGATCTTGTCGATGTTGAGGAGGGACAGGTCGCCCCGATAATTGCGCTTGGTCGGCTTTTTCGAGGGCACGTAAGTGTCGTGATGATGATGATGATGGCTGCTGGTAGACGAGGTCGTAGGCGGTGCGCTCTCGACCGATTGCAAGCTCGCAGCTCGATGGAGCGAGAGACGGAGGGGCTTTTTCGGGGGTGCCGGACGACTCTTGCCGCCCCCACCCCCGCCGCTGCTGTACTCCTGCGAGCTGTAGGCGTTTAGCGAGGCTTCCGAGTGCTCCGAAGCGCGCGATTGTACCTCCTGAAAATTTGACCCGTGAAACGGTGAATTTGATGCCGTGTGTGCCGTTATTATAGCTCTCGTACATTTTCATTAATTTTTGACTATTTTTTAATGTTTTTTTTTTTACAAAATAAGTTCGCAATAGACAAAACGTATACCGCATAGTGTGATGGCTATAGATAGAATTTTTGAAACTCGAAAATAAATCCGTATCAATTCCATCAGCCGGCCACGCGTAAAAGTGAAATATATATTACCATTAAATTGAATTCATTCCAGCAGAAGATATACTGCCCAGCGGCACGAACTCATGCCGATCCCTCGGAAAATAAAGCATACTCTTAACGACCCGAAATTTGTCCTCGAAAATCTCTCCCCCGTCGCATTCACACATATATATATACATCACGGACCGATCTCCAAACCGGCGCGAGAACACACAAAAGAATCTATACACGACAGCCGATCGTAATCAAAGCCCGCCCCAATAACTCACGCACACTCTCTCTCTCTCTCTCTTCCCCCATGCAGATGCTCACTACACACACACACGCACTCGTCGCTGTATATCTCGGCATACCTGCATCCTATAATAGGTGGGCTCGGAGTCAAAGTCGAGGGTCTGCAGCTGCTGCTGCTGCTGCTTACGGCCCTTGTGATGGTGTAGCATCTGCTCCTCGATCCTAGGAGCTCGCCTACGCGGCGACACGGACGACATCAGCATCGACGAGTTGTGTAGCTGATAGTGTTGGTGCTGCTGTATATGATCGAGACTGGCTGTCGATTTGGCTGGCTGCAGTTGGCCCTGCTGCTGTTGTTGTTGCTGCTGCTGCTGCTGCTGCAGCTGGAGCTTGTGCCGATTGGAGCGGGTGGAACGGGACTGGGATAGAGCCTCGGTGGACGAGTAGTCGAGCTGGCTGTGTTGGCTACTGCTACTGTGACGGGACGAGGCCTTTACGTTTGGCAGACTTTGGCGCGTGTCGGGCGAACCTTTGAGCGAGGAGACCAGGCCTGGCATGCCCGAGACTAGGGCCGTTACTTGTGGACCTTTTTGGAATACCTGCGCCCCACGGGTTGGAAAATGAATATGTTAGTGCTGAGTTGATGCTTTCTTTTTTTGGGTGTTTTGGTGTACATATATAGTTGACATTGAAAAAACTCTGGGGTGTGCGCGATATAAGTGCGTGCTGGCAAAAAGAAAAAGATCTTTCGTACGGAGCTTGAAATCGAGCTCTCGGTAACAAAATGCGTACCGATGATATTAATTACAAATTTTGATTCAAAATTTCGATTCGAAATAAACAAAATGGGATTTGTCAAGTATATATGCAATATTCGAGACCTTTAGAGGTGCAGCTTTAGTAGCGATCGCTTTCCGTTCTACTTCGTACAGCTTCGTGAAATTCATCTTATAACCAAAGAAATATATAGTATTTATTTATCGCAACATGACATATATGTAGTTTATTAGAGAAAAATGTTGCTGCATATCGCGTATGTATTCAGTGTTTTTGAATCGTTTATACGCGTGCACGGCTATACGTGAATTTTCATTCGTTCGAACGTAACTTTCAAGATTAAGATCATAATACCGTACGTATCGATATTGCGTGGCGATGAAATTCTATATGAACCAATAAAAGTGTCTGTAATACGGAAAGGAATAAACGAAATTGAACCTGATCGGTGCAATTATGTGCATCTTAAACCTAGTTCAGGGCAATACAATCATAATTTTAAGACCCAATAGCTTTTCGTATTAAAAAGAAATTCTGTGTTGTAATGTTCGGCGTTATTTTATCCCGGATAGAAATCGGCCAACCTTTTATGATAGATGAGATTTTCAAACTAAAGTAAATGTAAAATATTATTTTTGAAATATTATAATGTTATAAGTTGCATTTGTTAATAAGTTCAATTTGCATAATATATAATTCTCATACATAGATCATTTAAAATGGGTAATAATTAGTTTCACAGTAAATTAAGCACATGACGCAGGTTAATTACATAATATGTTCTGGGAACCGCGCTTATATGCATTGTTTTACAGTACATGATGAAATTTTAGTATCACAGAAATGCAGATTTAGAAACGTGCAGCACAATTCTAATCATCGTAACGAGTTAGCATTGAGTAATAATAATCGAGATCAAAGAAAGACATCATCATTTCATAATTAATGATCGCTTCAGTCCCATTTACGAATATTGAAATTAAAACAAAAAAGCGGAAAAATGCAAAGTGTAAAGTAGTTATTCGCACCTGCACGTGTTCCCTGGTCTGGGGCGGCGGTGATTCAATAACAGCAGCGGTCGTGACGGTTAGCTCAGTCCTGGGCGCGAGCAAATCCCGCACCTGTTCCTCGAGATAGCTGATTCTGTGGGTCAGTCTGAGATTGTCGGATCTGAGGGTACGCAATGCCGCGAGTGACTCGTTCCTCCTCAGTACGACGATCTGCGCCGCATCGGGTGCTACGGCGAGCAAACGGGCCAAGTCGCTACGACCTGCTCCCACCACCAGCTTACCGTTCACCTCTAAGATCCTGCGAAACAATGGATTTAGATATATATTATGGACGCTGAGTGTGATCGAGGGTGCGAAATTGTGATCGAGTGATTAACAAATGTTTTCACTTTTTATTTTTCTTCGGTTGGAGAATTTAGCCTGTAAGAAATGGTAAGCAATGGTTCTTTAAGTGCACAATATTTTTAGGTAATTAGCATTCTACGTAAATTTCTATAGACACCGAATCCTTCCGAATTGTATATTAATCGACTGTTTATTGACCTATTAAGGATAATTCGAATGTTTCGAAATGAATGCACATTCATTAATTATATACACCTGTCAAATGGAAGAGTTATCACTTTCTCATATAGTGAGTATTATATTATTTTATTGACCCCTTTTCGTATAAATTCATGAACACATCTAATTAAAAGAGAAACATTTAAGTTAATTGAACGAATTAATGCGATGGTCACATTAATTATGCTATGCACCAAACATTAGCAGACCGATCCTTCCGCATTATACACATCAAATTGAAATCTTTTTTCTACGTGCGTGTAACCGAATTCGTACAAATATTTTCCACGAGGAGATTCCGCATCAGTTTATAATAACTGCGAACATTACCCGGTTATCATAATACATAATAGACTTTCTTTCCCAAGGTCCCGGCTAATCACAGTCATTTAGTAGAAAGTTAACTGGACAAATCAGAAATAGAAAGAAGGCGAACGGCGCCAGAAACGAGCCCTTTACTACGCGGCGATAAGATTCAATCTCAGGGGTATATCTCAATCGCACCCCACACACACACACGTATATAATCTCGCAGCTTAAGCGGATGTTCTGCATTATCCCGATTCTCCCTCTCTCGGCCTTATATACATGTGTGTATATACATATATATCCGTCGAAAATCCACACGCCCCCGTGCGCTCAAACTTCGCTAATCACAGGGAGATTCGCACATAGGCACACGCGCAATTCCCCGGTCGATCGGAATCCTCCGGGCGAGCCGCGAGCCAAAAGACTCGTCCGACGCTAGGGCGCGGGCGTCGCGTTGGCTCAGCACCTATATCGCCAAATAGCCGCTCGAGAGCGTACGGACTGTGCGCGGCATCGACAACAGCGGAATCCTGGAAGTGTTCATCGGAGCTCCGGTGTACACGTAGAAGGTACATATAAAGCTCTAGCGCGCGCGCGTGTAGAGCAGTGTATAGGGGAAAGAGGTGTATAGGATAGGAGTGGGGGAAGTCATGCGAAGCTGAATAAGCTGCAGGTGCAATTAGCGAGGGCAACCGGCGAACTTCCGGCCTAGCGGTTGGCGGCGGTTACGCTACGGCGACCCCTTGGGAACGGAATACCAAGATTGCCCATTGTTCCTGCCGCTAACTCGCCCAGTCATCGACGCCCGTGCAGTAGAGCTCCGGGCTTCCACGTATCTCCCGCTCTCTCTCTCTCTCTCTCTCTCTCTGTCGCTATCTGATGCGTATACAACGTGAGCCTCGCCTTATAACGAATTCACGTGTGTTGTATATACGCGACCGCGTTCCTTTTTTTTTGTCTGTCTGTGTATAATGTCAGAGGGGCCCGGGTGAAAGGATTTTAATGCGTATTATACAGGTGGCTTTTGGCGCCGCGATGCGCTGTGCTCCAACCCGGCGCTTATACATGTACTTTTATTCGGATTATTTTCCGCGTTTATTATATTGGGTCGTAAAGTATTTTATATTGGCGGCAGAGGCGAAGGTGCGCGCACACACGCACGCGGAATTATACGCGAACAGCTCTGATTGCGCGTATAATCTGGTTATGAAAATTTCATGTGTTCTGCTATAATTGTACCAAGAGTCGTTCACTCTATTAAATAGAGTTGGGAAACTTGCGTTAGTCGAGGTTGAATCTCGTGTTAATATCTGTTTATTCTGTTTTAGGGGAATATGTTTATACGGTTTAAAGCAATTTTTGTTAATAACCCTGGTATTTTCAAATAAAATTATTTGGTTGAAAATATCAAAGTGTTTAGAAAAATTGCTTCAAATCTACTCCGATCTGGAGATTTATTACATTTACACTGATTTTAATTGAATAAGGTTAATCGTGAACTATTTTAAATATAGTGCACATATTAAATAGTTTTGTAACTTGACATTATTTTAATGTTCCGTGAAGTATTTGACATATATTACAGGTATTGGAAAACTGTCAAATAATCGTCCCATCTACTGCAATATATACCAGCATATAGAAAGACGTAACGAAATGCACAACTCAGTCATAAAACATTGTATTATATCTGCTAATGGGTTTAAAAATCATTTCATATTTATATTTCCTCTACTTGGAATAAACGTAAAATAAAAATATTTTATTATTTAATTTATATATTTCATGAAAGTAATAATATAATCTGTGCATTCTCGTTTATTATTGACATGGATCGTAAAGAGACAGATTAAAGTATTTTTAACATACTAACCTATCTCCTTTACAAAGGCCGGAGTCTTCGATAGCCCAGTCAACGTACAGTCCAGCGGCATCATCCCGAGGTCCCGCGCCAAAACGTGGACTCTTCGGGTCTGCACTGACTTCCACTGCATGTATAGTTATTTGAGTAGATCCGGTTATACAGCTAAAAATAATGTATCGACGTTAAATAAATTCGCATAGCATTTATAAAGCGAAGGAAATACATTAAAACAACTATATAGTTTTCTTAAGGAACGAGTTTTGAAGTATAATAAAAAGTTTTTCTAAAAACGTATTTCGATATATTCAGGAACTAAATCCCTATGCTATTTTTAGAAAATATCTGTATGGATTCATATTGTCTACTGAAACATTTTGATGTATCAATGTTCACTTTATTGTTTCTTCTTGTAGTTCACATTTTGTTCAAAAGCAGTCTTTATATTATTTTTGTAAAAGAATGTATCCAAAGGTATTTTACATTAACTATTATCTTCTTAAAAAATTTAAAATAAACTGCCTTACATCCTTGAACAATTTTATAGTCCATCGTAAGAGAAAAATATTAAATAAATCTGTAAGATGATTTGTATACACAATTTTTTCCAGAAGAAAAGTACTTTGCTAAAAACTGTTTTTTTTTTATACGTTGTATATTTTTTAACTAAATTTGCGTTACTCCATCTGCATTTATTTAAATTACTATATGGAATTGCATATCTATTGGTTGAGTTCTTGGGATTAAAAAATTTATTATTTTCAAAATTTTGAAGTCAAGGTAATGCAGGTTTAATTGGTTCTTTAGTAACTTTCTTTTCGGTGTGAATTCCAGTGTATAATATGTTATAGTAATTAATTAAATTCATGTATAAAGGAAAAATAGTTTATACTTAATTATTTATTGTTCTATCATTACCTGAAAATCGTATCGTTTTTTTGCTTTTCTTGAGTTTCTGCAAGTTCCAAAGCAGTTTGCAGAGCTCTGCTTTCTTCCCTAAGTGTTAATAGCTCTAACTCTTCTCTTCCCAATCTATATTCAAGCTCTGCTTGTTGTATTCGAACATCAATATTGCTGAAATATAAAAATAAAATTTAACAATCTTATTTAAACTAAGAGTTATTGGCGTTTAAATAAAATATAAGATGTTTGTCAAAAAAAAAAAAATTTCCCATACCGGGAATCGAACCCGAGCCTCCTGGGTGAAAGCCAGGTATCCTAGCCACTAGACCATATGGGAGTTGAGAGGTGATTCTTTAGAGACAGTTTTGAGGAATATTTGCATATATCACGTCTTATAATTTTAACAAAATTTATAAAAATGTGCAACATTAAAATTTGAGAAAAAACTTTAAGCAAAGATCTATAAACAACTAAAAGGCGCACTCAACATCATTTATTATGTTATAAAAATTAATAAAAATTTGATTTTGTAATAAATATTATATTTAAATTCTTTAATCTAATTAAATATAGTTATAAAATTTCATTTTATTTCATAATTAACGTAATTTTCTAATGTTATAAAATATATTGGCAATTGCATATTCATATAATGTTGTAAGGGAATTGACATAAAACTTTTAAATAATACTTAGATCAGGCCCTGATCAGGCACCCTAATTGCAGCTTTTATGTCAAATAAACTATAAATTCAGCTATTCGTAGTTTCGAAGATCTCTGCATTACCGACGTAATATGTATATACAGCTCTTTTACGTCAGTAATATATATATACTGCGTTCACTTTATTTTTGACGTTAAATTGAATTAGGTATACTGTGTAATTGATTGCGCAATTAGTATCATTGGTTCGAAAGGAAAATTAAGATAAGCATGAATGAAGAGTATAAAACTCAATATATCGCTTCAAAATTATCTCTCATTACGCAAGACATTCGCCAGTGCAAAATCATTGTATTTTTCGAATACCTTCGATGAACAGAAACAAAAGGCTATTTGAACACGAATCACTTGCAATATATTACATCAAACATAATTGATGTATCTCGTAAAAACAAAATTGACGGTTACTGTAAGCGCTTTCATTATAAAGCTACAAAGGATTGGGCAATTGTAAAACACACATTTAACGAAAAGCGAAAAAGAAGGTAAAACGAAATAAGCGCAGCGCAGAAGGGTTTGTTGCTTATTTCGCGTATCTTAATTAACAAATTTCACAGTTGACGTAACAAAAAGGGAGGGAGG
>UELU01139243.1:18298-80129 GCA_900490025.1 Megastigmus dorsalis | reverse complement strand
GATATGAAATACAATCTTCGTATATCTGAATTACTAAAGATAACGTTTTTTTTTATATAAAAATTCTCTGCATACATTTAATTTCTGCTATTTACCGTAAACTCGATAATCACGCAATATCTCCTCATTATTTTCCGATTTTCAAATACCCCGAGCAAATCCAGAAAGACTGTTACCGGTCCAACAAGTACACACTCCCTTTACATGCTTACTTTGCCGCATGAAGGACATGCCATAGTCAAAGTAGATAAAAAAAACTACTTAGATTTGTGAAAAATAAAGATATCATTGTACTTCCTTGGATCATAATCTACCATTTTGTAAAGTTTCAGTCGGATATTTAAATACTGCCAGAAATGGCATTTCCACAAAGTATTCGGATCGTCCGTTGAAAATGCCATATCTAGCAGTCTTTAAACATTCGTCTGAAACTTTGTAAAATGGTAGTTTATGATCCAAGGAAATACAATGATGTCTTTATTTTTTATGAATCCTAATAGTTTTTTTACTGAAACCAAAATACTGCAATATTAATTATGTCGGTAACGCTTGAGTATCGCATCCTCTTAATTGAAACCTCAATTATTCAAGTTCTGCCAACGCGTATAACCGCGAGGCATAAACATCTGCACCGCGACAACAGAAATTCGATAATAAACCAACGAAAAACAAAAAAACTCGGCCTGCGCACGCATGAGTGTAATCGCCAATCGATTATTAGAGTGACCAATTCGACTGAAAAAGATATAATAAGAGAAGAAGCAAAGTAAATAAAAGGCGCGTGAAATGAAATAGTGCATGTACCGTATACATGTGCATCAGTGCAACGCTCCCATGTAACGTTCTATTGCAGTGTCTGCTCTACATCGATCGACGCTGCGAGGCTTTTTTTCGCGCCTGTGGAACGAAAC
Source organism: Megastigmus dorsalis (assembly GCA_900490025.1). Taxonomy (NCBI): domain Eukaryota; kingdom Metazoa; phylum Arthropoda; class Insecta; order Hymenoptera; family Megastigmidae; genus Megastigmus; species Megastigmus dorsalis. The sequence continues at coordinate 79,218 of UELU01139243.1, read as the reverse complement.
ACCAGCTATCGAATATCACAGACTTCATGGCTTACGTGTACACGCACACATGTAGGGGACTTTCTTTTTGTTGCACGGGGCGTAGTTGGCTGAGCGATGAAAGGAATTTTACCGCGTCGAAGTAGACTGCAAAGCTTTGGGTTTCATTATTGGCTGTAAGCTAGCTCGTGATACGTGCGTATGTACGTGTACGATAGAGTAATAATGGAATGGTGTGTCTAACGTATAGAAGTGCGGAGTTCAATGGCGTTGCATCAATCACTCGTCCTACCATCTTTTTATTTCTTACTTTTATCGTGGCGCATAATGAATTGGAGCACGTGCTTTAATAAAGCAAATTGAAACGAGGGGAATTAATGCGTTCCAATGCACTTGTATAATCGATAGTACCATTCTGTGCGGTAATTCGAGCGATTCTGGGAATTAATCGTTGAGAAATTCAGCCGTACATTATCATCTTATTATCTGCGGTTTAACAATCACAAAAAAAACTATAAATCTGGGCGCGGCTTAAATGAATATTTCATATGTAATCTATTCCTCCTTTTAGATTTAATTAAAATTAAAATTTACACTTTATATTTCTAAAAAGTTGATGAATCTATTACTCGATATAATTCTTAGTGCTCTTTTAAATTTTTAATTTAAATTTTGGCATTTTTACTTAAATGTTCGAGTGCTTTTAGGACTCGATTGTATCACAATATTAGCTTCTCCGAAAAACGAGACTTAGAAATACTGCATTTCTAATTTCTCGTTTACTTTGCTTCTTCGCCACCAGATGGCAGCTTGATGAATTTTCTGCTCCCACAAAGCACATTTACTAATATCTTTAGATGGGTGATTCTCCAGAACGGCGTACATTTAAAGCAATTTTTGTAAACACCCTGGCACTTTCAAAAATTATTTTAAATATACGCTGTTCTGGAAAATCAACCATATAAGAATCGAGTTTTTACAAATCGGCTTTTAATGTTACATTTAAAATAGCATTATAATTTTGTTAAGTAGTTCACTTTATAAAAGTATAAATTATTTCACAGGCCCACAAAAAAATACCCCGTACTGGAGTTGAAAGCACCTTATTCCTATGTAATTTGGCCTTCGAAACACGAATCTGAAATAAAAAATGAGAGTCGCCCTGCGTACTTTCGTGATAAGTAAAAAAAAAAAAGATTTTGGAGATATCTTAAATTACGAAGTTATAAATTTTTTCTTATTATTTTGTTAAGTGTTATTATAAAGGAAAAAAGTTAATTTTGAATCACCTACATACGATTTTTCTTCTCCGAAATATGCTAATTTAAAGTTCACATGCATTCAAAGCCATACTAGTTTGTTTAATTTATTTGCTCTTGAAATACGTATTTTGTAACTTTTATCGTTTTGTAATTGACATGTCTTGGAGACGAAGAATCGTATGAAGGTAATTCAAAGTGGATTTTGGAGGGTGCGTTAAGTACTTCAGAACACCACGAAATAATGAAATAAATTTTCAACTCCGTAATTTCAGAAATCTCCAAATACGCAAGGCGACCCTTATTTTTTATTTCAGATTCGCGTTTAAAAGGCCAAAATACATAGGAATAAGGTGGTCTCAACTCCAGTACAAGGTACTATTTTGTGGGCCTGCGTTATCAGTATAGTCTCGGAATATTTTGACCATAATTTTTGTACATTTTAATCGATCATCTATCGACGGTGCTGTTAGCGCTAAAAACACTTTTAGATTTGCAATGTCAAAAAATTCGAGCTCACCACATATTGAATACTGAAATTGCGATTCGTTGTGAATATTATTTGCGAAAACTAATAAAGAATTTTATAAATAATATTTAATAATCTAAATAATAGTAGGAAATGCAATTTGCTTAAAGTAATAATTTTAGCGGTAAAATCAAAACATGATATCAAAACGTGTTATTTTTATGATGAACATTGAAAAGTGATAAAATTCGTAAGCACTGTCGGTACAAAAGAGATGAAATACATCATAAAATGAAATGTTAAATCTACGCAATTTGTGCAAATAACCGCAGCTATACATAGAACAAACATTTAATATTTCACATTCAAAATTTAAATTGTATAAAAACAAACTAACGTAAAAAAATACTTTATTAATAGTATTAAAATATGTAGTTTGCAAAATTTTGCCTTATTAACACAAATTGGTCATTTTTATAATAACTAGTAAAATCGTTTTAGTAAACGATTAACGAAAAGAAAAAACTTCCAACCACTACTAGCTAATCAATACAATAAACTCAAAATATTTCGCTATCAATCATGAAAATAACACTACCAAAACAATGTTATTTGTGCTCAAGCTGAATACAAAACTATCATTCTTCTACAGACATTTCAGATCGATAACCAAACATAATAAGTGCATAAACCAATTAAATCATGCGTACTAAAAATAGACTTTCTTCCTCACAACTAACAACTGTCATGAAACTTGATTTTTCAACGTCAACACTTACCAATAATTCATAGAAACTAATATTTCAGCTGCAGAAAAAGGGCAGCAACCACTCGCTTACAAGAAATAGCCAAAAAAAAAACGCTCGGTGGCTATAAACGCACCATTTTCTTATCTCATCTCTTGCCCTGCACAAAATTCGAGGACTACGAAACTCTTTGGCACCGATATACGATTGACGGTAAAAAGAAATGACACTGTGCAAAAGACGCGGCTTGAGAAAATCGCAAAGCCGCACGCTGGAGCTCGAATGACCGAGTACACGCAGTTGCGACGACGTTGCATGCAGTCGGACTTCGAACTAGTGTATTATGCACATAAGACTATGGGGTTCGACCACGAGAGCGCGAGTAAGAGAGAAGAAAAAGTGCGCCGGCTTACTGCACATCAGGGCTGATTATGGAACACGACGAGTTCACGAGTAATCGAGCTATCGCGACCTCTCTTATTCTCATTCTTTTCCCGTTAAGATACTGTATGCTGGCTGAACGAGCAATGAGGTTGCGATAAAGAGCGTCGAAAGTTCCAGTTGGTTTTTTCTTACACTTTTAGAGGGAAACAATGTAGATCTGTTTATAATACAACAAAACTTAATGAATACGTTTGATAGCGAAACTCAAAAGAAACGTGAATGTATTCTTAGTTTAACCCTCGAAAGTTCAAAGATTACGTATTATAGACACGGCGTAGTGTCCCGGAAAATATAGTATGTATTAACGGGGTGTCAAAGTCCTACCATTACCATTAAATCGTTTTACCGACCGCATCCTAAATAATTAGTTGTAACTAAATAAATATATTTGAAATTATGCAAATCCGAAATACATGTGCTCTACGTCTATATATATGAATTATCAATTATCTGACAAATTTTCAAGTAAATACTTTAAGGTGTTAATGAAATATTTATTTGACACTTTACCAGATGATAGATATAATTCATAATCTATAAGTGCACCTGTACTCGGCATTTGTATAGTACAACGTATTATTTTTTTTTAAATCATACGAATTACTTACTTCTCGGTTGATAAAATTTAGGGCGGGAAATTTTTAATTTTAAATGTCTTTATAACACCCATTGAAGGGAATGTGGAATGTATGCCGCATAAAGTGTACATTTAACGCTAGGCCGCTTTAATTTCTAACAATGAAATATTCGTTGGCGCCGCCTGAATCGATGCTCAAATCTCACGTATCAGTTATTTCTATGCGCACGCTTATTGCGCGCTCGTCCGTGGAATTCAGAGTGCAGAATAGCACAAATTCAATTTTATTAATTTCAAATTTATTGCATGCGGTTGCATCAGTCAGTCTTCATATCTTCTGAGACGTATAAAATACTAATTTTTACAACGGCCAAAGTCTGATAATTCTTGATAAATACCTTTTATAAATTCCTTTGATAATAATTGAACGATGCAAAAGTACTTTCAAATTGGGTATTTCTTATTAAAAATTTTGGTAGCACCCAGATGAAACTATGATTACTTTAAAAAATGTTTATGCAGCATCATTTGGTCTAAATTATTCAGTTACCTTAAAAAAAATTATTCGACACATTGATCAAATTATTGTTTATACTATAGTGAAATTATTTATGATGTAATAGTTTTTCGGACGCACGTAACTAAAATTGTTTTTTTTTTTCTAGATTATTTTTGTCCGCATTAATGAACAGTAAATTATAAAACAATGTCGCATCTTTCAACCATTTATAATTAAACACCCCTTATTGGTCATCAAGTGTTTTATTGTAACCCTGCATGTTTTATTGAACTCCATTTTGATTGACAAATAACCTTCGCATTATATGTGTATGTGTGTGTGTGTGTGTATCAGGGCATTCAGTCAAAATGCTTAGGCATTAGGCAAGTGCTTCTATATGTAAAATACGCTCACCTACAATTGATGCATACACCCAACTGCACACACGCAGCTAAAATGTCGAGTGTGGCGTTATCCCGCGTATAATATTTGGCCGTCAGCCAGTACGGAAATAAATCCGCGCACGTGCGCCGCGATTCTACGGCAACTTTCGGCTAAGCTTTAGCGTCAGGTCAGCCATTCACGTGGATTGCTCGTTAAAGGTCTTGAACTTTTCTGGACGGTGTTATATTGTACCTGCTATCTATAGAAAATTATTATCGTTATGCGGCGTTAAAGTTTTGATTACGGAATTCTGGTTAATAGGTATAACTGATTCTGTACTTGGGACTTACGTTAAAAGTTTATTTTAGTTCAAAATACAATGTGAGAAAGTTTTAAAAATAAAATCATCATTAATTTTTTTTTTAAATAAACGTAAAACATCAAAATAAATATGTAAAAACAATGTGGGTGTTGAGTGGAATAATTTGAATTTAATCTAGTTAATACAATAGATCCCAACTTTAGTATCAGACTCCGAGTGCACAACGATTGAATACGTTTGCTTGCGCCTGAACTTGATATTGTGTATTAAATAAGCTTCATGTTACATTTGTTGTGAGTGTTAATTTTTGCACTGCGTGCTAATAGGTACTGATTGATTGCGGTTATAACACAAAGGTTGATCTATCAATGAATAATAACGATTTTCTGTACAAATACGCAATGAACTTTATTATTATCTATGTAAACTCTAAAACGCTTAACATACACTAAAATCACTGACATTTACAAAACTCACTTCGTAAACATTTTCTTTTTACAATATATAATTTGATTGAAGAACTAAATAATGCTGTGTAAATTGATTCCAAGCGATTGATCGGTAACTCCTTTATGACTTGATACGATTTAACGATGGCTATATTGTTACAGGCGATACAATTTTTATCCTTTACACATGATATCGCATAAATTACATTTAAACACTTTATATCCCGTATGTACACTCCTGCTCCATATACACGCGCACATTTCCCTCTGCATCGCAAATCACTTTATTCATCTCAACGATTCGAAAGAGGAATAATCTGTCGTTAGAATCTTACAAATCCTTTTTTGTATCTATATAAAAAGTATGAATTAGGAAAGAAAGTAGTTAGGAAACATTGCAAGACTCGAGTTCTCCTCATTACAAAACCTACAAGTATATGATATATATATACCGTTTCTCACCCGTCATGTCCGAATCGCATCGCACATTTCTTCGGAACCATTTGGATATGTATAAATAAGTATAAGTATAGGATATTAAAAAAGTAAAGCAGCGAATACTTTTGACTAGCGCTGAAGTTAGCATCAACGCTTATTTTTTGCATTGGAAGACGGGACGTATAATACGTGTTTCTCTTTTAAGTGGCTGTGAAGGATTTTCACGCTAACGGATCGAAATTCAAACGCCCCTTCGACTGCGGACGAACTTTTGAATTGTAATCGCGCGTAATAGAAACGAGAACGTTTGAATTCGATCCATCATAATTCAAGATTAGCAAAAAAAAAGTAATTCTTGTTGGCGAGTAATACTAGTAAAGCGATCAATTTCTTGTTTCTTGACTAGCGCTGGGAATATCAACGCTCGTTCCTAATCGATGTATAATAACATATCTTACAATATATATCTAAGTATTTTTCAATTATAACGAGTATAAAAATTACTTTGAATATCCTAGCAGTTGTCGATATCCGCAACTTTAGTAACTACTCAAGTATGGACTAACAATTAAAAAGATTCTCCTTCGGCAGAGAGCGAAAGACTCGTATAAATTTCACTTCTCGATCGAAACACAAACTAACGATCGATCGCATCAAATAAATATATTCCGCCCAATTTCTACAGTTACATATTCTCAACGCGGATGTTATAACGACGCTCTCTCGTTCGTAAAACGAAACATCTTTACAACAAGACACAATAGTAATGGCTTTTTGTTTGAACAACAACAAACGTATAATATAGAAAGTTCGTTTATCACATGGTAAAGCAAAATCTATATTTTTATCATCAGCTCGGCTGGAATCGCTTCCTCTCTTTTCTCTTTCGCCTATCTCACCCCTCGGTTCTCAGCCGACGTAATTTTCGAGGGAATTTCGTTCTGGCGGCTTGGAAGACGAGCGAAAAGGAAGGAAAGACGATGTCTAGAGCTTCTCCTCCTCGAGGGGCGGCGGCGGGGCGACGCTTCTTCGCGATCTGATGCTCGACCTCTGGATCATACTGCTCCTGAGGGTCTCCCCGCGAATCGACGCCCGCCTCGAGCTTCGCACCGTTGAGCTTCGCCTCAGATTCGACGCTGGACACTCCTCGTCGTCTGCTTTCCTACACAATACAATTCATTTATGCATTACTTAATGTTGAGTTCGTTTTCATCGAAACAACGTTTCTTTTATGCGTCTTAATGCAGTTTTTAATGTATCTTGCCTATCGGAAAAGACAAGCAAATTTTTTAGGGATTGTACTAATTGGTTTATAAAATGTAAAGCGAGTTTTTATTGCAGTGCCTATGTTAATGACTACTGCACGACTAAGGCGTAAGTTTAATATTTTATTTGTGAACCAAGGAACATTCTTTCTATTTATATTTCGATCGCGAAGAGAATGTTCTAGCACTTGATTACTTGATAGCATATATTATTTTACTGTAAACCAAATACCGTTACAGTCTGGAAAATATCATACTCTATGAATGTTGCAGCTGCTCGAGTCGAAGGACAAATGTCTCGTAAATTTAATTCGCTTCAACAAATGAAATGCTACACATTTCTTCAAATGCCATAGTAATTGTAGTGACTCTTCTATATCGCGGGCTTAAATCAATTTCAATATTATCTTTCGTCGAACTCTTAGCGAATGCAAATATTTTAAGCGTTTTTTTCACGTACTATCGAGTAGTTTTACTGGTTTGTTGAACATTCATAATCTTATTAACAGCTAGGTTTTATTGCTAAAATGCAGAAGTCAGAGATCAGTACGGAAATTTTAAGATCTCCAATCACATTCAATGTCATTTTTTGATCAACATAGATTTTCCAACAATTTAATTTTCTAAATGAAAAATAATATCATTTCCTTTTCTTAATAATTTATGCAGTATTTTGCAAACCTACTATGCAAAATGACATCTGAATTTCCCCTTATACACCTCTTTTTGTTCTACACCAAAGTATACCGTTACACCAAAATCATTCTTGTACTTATCAAATCGACTTCACATCATTATTATCAACTCAGTATAATAATACGAATATCGCCAATTCGAATTATCTAAAATGATCAAGTTTAAAAACATAGAAAAATTAAGCACCTGCAGCGACAAAAGAAAATCACCTGCAGTTTTTATAGCACCTCAACTTGTGCAATACAATATTTCAAACAGTCACGAAACTCCGTTTAATAAAATACAAAAGTTCAGGCGATACTAACTTCATCAAGCAAGGCATATCCCAAATGCCCTGGTCTCTGCCAAACTCCTCGCCGTCCTGCAGCGTCTGGGGCAACTCTTTATCGAGAGTCTCCGGGAGGAAGAGGGCCAGCCCGCCACCGATGAGCCCGAGGATGCCGAGCAGCAGGAGCGGCAGCACCTCGGAGAAGAGGCCGAGATAGACGATGAAGGGGGCGATTATGCTCGCCACGTAACCCATTATGTGGATCAGAGCGACACCCTGGGCTCGTACCACCGTTGGCAGCAGCTCAGCCGCGTATTGGAGGCCGATATTGTACGAGATGTTGACGCAGAAACGCCCCAGGATCGCCAGAGTTGCCGAGTAAATGTCTGTTGGGCAGAATCTTATGCTGAGTTTGTTGACTTTTTTCCCAATGTAAATGACTGTATATATATTCTTAGGCAATACGAGTTTTTCGAACAATAATATACTGTAAGCGTGTAAGAGATAATTTATTATATTGAGCAATAATATTATAAATCAGAATTTTAAATTAATTACTGCTTTTTTTCGCGTTTAACAATTGACGATTATAATTTTTTGCAATTAATGAAATGTTTAAAGATAGAGGCTAATTTAAAAAAAAAACTCACTTGTCACTCAATTGTCACTACCTCGATAATTATTTGGTTCGTCTCATGAAATTTCATCCGCATTTCTGAATAAACTTCATGAAACTGGAACCACGTAATGACTACATTATTTCTGAGGTGCTTATAGACAATTTAAAAAAAAAATTAATCTCTCTTTTTATACATTTGGTTAAATACAAAAACCGGTAAGGTAGGAATCTTATCGACCATATGGCACATGTCCTTAAAAATAAAATATTAAGTATAATTTTATAATTATAATTTATTTTGATACTGACATTCACATTCTATCCCCAACTAAAATCTACTCAAATTTAAAAAATATGAATGACTTTATACTACACGTAGAAAAATATATTACAAATGATTTTCTAATGCCATTATCAATACTCAAGCCATAACGCTGTATAACTCAGTTATTTCAATTACTTCAATCTATGCATGGGAAATTTTTCAATCATTAATTCCACTCAATTCTCCATTTCTTCCCTCATTTTATCTTATCAAGCATCATTGATCCACTTGTGCATCAATGAATTCAACCGAAGACTAAACGATCAAACAGCGCCTATAGTGGCACTCTAGCTTTAGACCAAGCAACCAATAAAATCCTTCCTTAAATCGCATTCTAAATCACTCGCACCTCTTTAGCACACGTGCACGAACCGAAGTGCGGTACTGCACGGAGAAATAATAATAACATCGTGTCTCGCGAACTATTTCGGTCGAACGTGTATATACAACTTTATATTCATGGAAACTTACTATCGGACACGAGACTCGCCCAGATGCTGAAGATCCCAGAAATAGCCATGGAGCCGCAAGCCAGCCATCGTCTGCCCCACCTATCGAGGACGAGGGTGAGGAAGGTGTCGGCGGGCAATTCTGTCGCCGACGCCACCGTGAACGTCACGAACACGTCCAACTTCAGGTTGTCGACGTTACGCACGTGGCCGTCGAACACCAGGGATATCGCCATCCTAACATGTCGAAATCATCGCTATTACTTTACTTGCACGAGGATGAAACGGTGGATTATTTGCTGGGCCGTGACCCGCGTAAAGAATTTTCATCGGAATACACGGGATTCTTCTTTTTTTTTTTCAATTTAAACTTAGAAGGTGCATGTTTGATTATTTGTACCGTAAGATTGTTGATGATGAGTTGCTAAAGTGACTCACCAGATTATGACTAAGAGAATGGTGATGTTTCGCAGTCTGGGGCTTCGGAACAGGTCGATTACGGAGTAGGATTTGTCGGCCTCCTCCTCCTTTTGAATTCTAGCGCATGTATCCTGTGAATGAAATCGCGCATATATATATTCAAGTGAAACTTTCACTGTTATTGCAACAAATAGAGATAACCGTATAGAGAATTCAGATCTAAATACTGTCATTCATTTTTTAATCGTCGACAACCTATTCGTATATTATAGTGTTCCCTTTTAAAGTATATCTATTTTGAAGTTACGATAAGCCATTAAATAAGAACATACTAAATTGCAATTTTTACGCAATCGTGCAAACATTAATTCTCGTTGATTACTGAGCAGCAATACATTATGAGCTGTTAATGTGCAGCCACGTTAACTTAGACGAAATCACGAAATCGAAGGTCAACATTCTCAAATCTATTCTTTTCTATACTGAAAACCACATCCTTCTTGCTAATTAAATATTATGCTTTCCCTTGAAACGAGGAAGCCGGATTTTTCAATTCATATTCTTGTATATGATCTATATATAAATAACAAGGCAAAAGAGATTAAGAGATTGTTGCAGTTAAAGCAAATAAGATATGACGGTCAGTTAGCGCCGTAGGCATCCTCACTTATTCTTCGCGCAATTTCTTCGCGAAAAAGTAATAAAAATCGAAAGACACACATTTATATATATATATATATATATTCTTTAATTGCTCCTATATTATATAAACTCTGCTAAAGTAGCATTCCATCCTTAAACATTGGCACATAGAAAATAACATTATTTATATAATCGTCGTCGTCAATGATTGAACGCTTACCCCAAAAAAAAAAAAAATTATAATCCTACAATTTCGATTACTTATTTTCTAGCAATAAATTGGCTACCAATTGACCTCGACAGGGCCTCTAATGGTCCAAATCAATTATAGGTATATCGAAAAGAAAAAAGTGCATTTTCCTGAATGAGCTGCACAAGCATTGTCTATTATAATACCGACCTTAAAATCCTTGTAGACACTGTCGGGCACTTTGGTCTTGTTGATGCGCTCGAACTTGCTGAGTATTTTCAAGGCCTGGTCGATTTTGCCCTGACTCACGAGCCATCTGGCGCTTTCCGGGACGAGCCAGGGCGTGCCGATGGCCAGGACAAGGGGTACAGAGGTGGCGATGCAGGTCATGCGCCAGTCGGCCAAGTAGTAGGCGATCCAGGGCAGGAGACACGCGGCGAACGTGAAGAACATGGCGATGGACATGTTTGCCACGAAGGTGCGCCATTTTGGACCGACGTATTCCAGGACTGTGGGTATAAACATCGTGACTGTGTGACTACGAGTGCGATAATATGAGCTCTAGCTTATACGAATAGGTGCATTCGAAATTTTAGTTATCAGAAAGATATTACATATCTATTATAGGGATGCAGATGCGGATACTAAAAAAATTCTCTTTTGTTTCATTATTTATAAAAATCTCGCGGTACCTATATATAGAAATAATACATCTAACACTTATGCGTCCAGTCTAATCACAATTGTATTATTTGCGGTATTATTCGTTTAAACAATTGTTTCACGTTGACAATACGTCAAATCGTCAAATATCGCAGCTATTACGCACGGACATACATAGAAAACATTTTATGCACTACAGTAAATACTGTCTTTCCTCGTAAAGATAAGCAAAATAGCTGCGCACGAGTAGTAATACACTTATTAAAATTGCACAGTATATATTTTTAGTAACACAGATCTAGGAATTTGCATTTTATGCTTGCTTTACGTTCTTTTTATTGCGCGCGCGCACGCCAGCTCTTCTTCTCTGCGATTCGAAAAACAAATATACGTACGTAGGATTTAAATTTAAATATTTAGTATATACCGTGCACATCCTCTTGAACTTTCGTGCACATACTATTATACTTTGGGCGCGAGAAAAACGGTTACTTTTGCTTCTATACTTAAATAATTATCACGATAGTTACTAATTCAGCGGTATTTTGAAATTAGCGTATGACGACCGATGTGCTTACAAAAATATATGGAATCAATCAAATCAATCGTCCTATGTCTCAATCGAGCTTACGCAATTATATATGCAATAAAAAAATTGTACGAGAGAGAAAAAAAGAAACGCCACCTGTCTCTCAGTACTCACAAGCCTATCATCATAAAGAAAAAAAGAAGTTTCCATTCAATTGTCACAACCGTTTGCAACACTTGGTGCGCACGCTCTCTTTCTCTCTTTCTCTTTCTCTCTCGGTCGTAGCGGCATCGCACACGCGCTAACTGAATTTCCTATATATATATATATATCTATTGTCGCTTCACGCATCGTTTATCCGCGGCCACTCGCCACACCCGCACTACACCTACAATACCCATAAATCTCGCTCCGATATAAATTAATGATAAACAACCGCACGAAATTCCAGGCTGCTGCGGGGAGAAAAAAGAGATGGTCGAGAAAAAAAAAGGCGGGACACAAAAAAGAAGGCATGTAAAAGAGGGAGTAGGTGGGGGAGAAAAACAAAATGAAACGGAAGGAATGGAACAAAAGACGCACATCGCGTATCTCTTAACAGACCAGAATGAGATGGAGAGAGAAGGTCGCGGCCTCGTCGTCGCTTTATACCGGAAGAAGGGCGCGAGCCGCGAATTGGCATCGTAACTATGCTCGCTGAATATTTTTTTCTCTTTATGCTCGAGCGGTTATAGACTGTTGCGGCGGATATGCCCGCAGGAACGAATTAGAGTATAGACGCCGCTGCCTCGGCTCGACCGATTGTTGACTAGTGCATACAAGTGCAGACGCGCATGTGTACATACAGATGATCTAAGGTCAATGTATCTATCGGTTAAAGTAATGCTCCGGCGTTTCGCGAATTCAATGCAGCGACCAAATTTGTATGGTCGAGGACTTTTTATCGAGGATATATATATATATGTGGTATAGTATTTTTGGGGAAAAAGTTGGCTTGTTTTATTGATTGCAGGATCTGCGCTGTTGGTTACCGCAGACTCGTGCAACTTTAAATGGAACCTTTTTCTTGTTTGAGGTAATGTTTGGTCAGCAAAAAATTTATAGATTTAATGCTTTAGGGTAAGTGAAGTTATAACTGTGTATTCCTTAACAGTAGTGAAATATAACTTTTGTAGCGTATAAAGCCTTTGAAAAAATATTTTACCGCGACTTTAATAAACTATCTGGAAAAAACAGTTAGGAAATATAATTATATGTCGTACTATAATTGTTTCTTTTCTGAATACGAATGAATTTTAGAAAATGATTCATAACGATAAAAATGATTGCTTATTTAGTCGAAGTTTTTTGACAATATTATGAAAGATTTGTATAATCATAAAATGTAAAATTAATAGAGAAAGTTTGGAAAGCAACTTGAATTTAAAAATGTCGCAGACTATAAACACAGTGGCAGCATGCATCATATTTTTTCATATATTTATGTATCATAAGCATGCACAGTGAAGCATGATAAAAACAAGTGATGAAATAATACCAGGATTATGTACCAGAAAATAATAGTCTGATATAATTAATTTTTATATACAAAAACGAGTCAGATATACGCGAACTTAAAAGTGCATAAACAACAAATTCATTTTGCATTTATCATTGCTATTCCAGTTACTTCACATTGATTTATAGTACGAACCTAATTTGCTGTTAAAGTTATTTATGGGATTTTTATATGTTGGAAAATTGTTAATAAAATTGTTTGTATTACACACGGAAGAAAAAAAAGGTTATTGTAAACTACACTCGCTTGAGCGTGCACTACTTCGTCGAAAGTATTTCAAGGAAAATTTTGAGAAATTTGTTAAGTTTATTCTTAAAAATGACGTGTAGACACATAATGAAACATCTACCATCCATAGTGTGGTCAATTAACTTTTTTCTTTCAACGATGTATTAATCATATTGTAGTCTGAAAAAACTGAACATTTTCAGTGCATCTGCATGTATTACAATGGAAATGAAGACATTATGTGTCGAGACGAGAAATGAATCGAAATACTTTTTTATTAAAATGCAAGTTTTTTTTTTAATAAGAGGTACTAATTACTGTGCACCTGGACATAAGTCTCGACCCATTTTTATTCTGGAATTTCATTCGACTGACATTGATTTATATTGCAAATCTAATTTATGACGCCAATTTTAATAGAATTTCTATATACTGAGAAAATTGTTAATGAAGTTTTTAATGTTTTAATGTTGGGAAATGTACAACAATTTAAATTGCCTCGGACAATTAAAAATTTTTTATCGGTACTGGAAATGATGCGATGTTTCGCTAATACAGGAAATATAAAACTTTTATACAATGACAATGACAAATCCTTTTCCATAGATAATGTCTAAAATCATCCCCGATTAAAATTACAATTAGTTTACAGTAAAAAATATTACCCACTACCAATCATTTGCTATCTCTATTCTTTTACCTTCGTGATGTATAAGGTACAAATGCGTCGTCATATATTCATGAATTTGAATGAAATAATACAGAGCGTCTCTTTTGTATCTCGTAAGAATGGCTTTTTCAACTTTTACATAATGATGTGTAATGTAATATCATTCTTTAAATCTTCCTTTTAATCATCCAGGAGTATATATTGATCTTTCGATTAAATATTTCAAACACCGAAAAGACATAACGTTTCACTCTCTATATAAAGCTATTGCATACATCTGTTTGATCTGAATCTGAAAAAAAGATAAAGAAAAATTACCCAATATGTACATCATGGTGAAGCAGTTGTCGAAGGCGAAACCAAAAAAGAATCGACAGGCTGCGAACTCCCAGAAGTTGCCAGCGAATATGGTCGCGATACCGGAGATGAAGCCGACGAGGTTGGTGCCGACCAAGGCTGGAATCCTACCGTAACGATCCGCCACCCAACCGAATATCAAACCTCCGAATATCGCACCCACGAAGAAGATGCTCTGGGCGAACGTTGGCAGGGCTGAGTTTTCGCACACCCATTCCAGCTGCAATTACCACATATATATATATTTATTGATATAGTGATTTTTGAGATCGACAGAAAACATTATTGACCTTCGCTGCAGTTTAATAAGGTGCTAATCACAACTACACAGACGATTGCGAAGAATTGATTATGGTAACGAGGTACGAATAAGTCCAGAGTGAAGAGACATAATTTTTTGACACGAGAAATTAATTATACTCGAAGGTGCAGGTACTCAAAGCTCAACAGCGATAAGACAATTGAAAATCGTTAATTTACTACTTATCGGTCGAGTCGCTCTGAGTCTTTCTAACTTATTCGCCGAAACGAGGTGCAGTTCGCAGTTCGATCCATTCGATTGTAAACGCGAGTAGTTGGATGTAAAGATGAAAGGATTAGCCGAACGTACATTGTCAGACTATAATTACTGATGTTAAAGTACAATATCTACCGCGGCCTACATGTTTTAATTCTATTTATTCTCAGTTATTATGATTCGATGAAGAGAGTTTTAATTAAACAAACTTCGTGTGTAATCAAAAATCAGATAACATATTTATTATGGTCCTGCTAATTACTGGCAATCAATTACAAACCATATATTATGCATCACAAATCTTTATAGTTCAAAGTAAAGTTCATACAACGGTTTCACGTCATTACCTACAGGATTATAGCCCTTCAAAGGACTACATACGAGTGATTCTCATTCAGCTTATAGAAATTTTAACTTACTTCAGAGCGGTAAAGCCATGAAATACAAGCACGAAAAAACTATTCAAGTCGTGATTGGAACACTTGGTAATATGACGGCCCTGATGTTTCACTCACACAATATAGGGTAGTCATTCTGCTTCCGGTAATCAGGTTAAATGCAAAAAGGCAATTTTTCACAAAAATCCGCAATATAGGTGACGAATATAAGAAAATTGACGTTATCGCGTATAAGACTTTCAAAGTTCAAACTCGCTATACCTTATTTGTATCGGTATTAAAATTTTTATTTTATATTTTCATAAGATATGAGGTTTAATAATATGACTATACTGCAGCTCCGTCGGAATAATTTCCTAAAAGACACGCACAAATTAAATTGTAATTAATTTCAGGGCCGATACTCGTGATAATTGATGGGATCGCGGCAGGCGCCCCGTGTCAAAATTCTATCAGCGCTTTATTATTCGGTTACCGCTAACGCACGCACACTTCAATTACCGCCCGAATTTCGAACAAAAATATAACCGTCGACGGTATATAACTGACAATTAATAGCAAATAGATTTCCCTCTATATGTTTCGCATGCAATTTGCAGGTAATCTATGTCCAATCCTTATATTCTAAATTTCTAACCGACATCGAAGTATTGCAGTTCTATATACACAATTTGAAATACACCTCAATCATTCCAACGATCATCGACATATGTCGCGCACAAACAAGTGCAACATCCACGAAAGAAAATCAACTTCTCTGACGAACACTGGACAAGTAGAAGATCCTGCACCCTGCGATAAAGTCCTAAAGCTCGCATATACCTATAGTGCACATCAGCTTCGCGAGCATTACGTCGCTGTGCTTTCGTCGCTGCACAATTAGGGACACGCACGGCCGCGTATAGAGGGCAGCTCGCAGAGAAATGAAATTCCGCGCGTGAAACCGCAGCATCATTGGATGCCCTACGTATATAGTTACGACCCACGTATTTAACGCGGAGATAGATAGATATTCGTTTATTCGTAAAAATATACAAAAGTAGGTTGTGGTATATAATCTCACGTATAATATTCAATACATTTTTCATATCGGTCTTTTATAATTACTGCATTGTACCTATTCCTTTTATGACGTCACAGGCTTGCTAACTTAATCAGTCTTAAAATATTACGTAATATCACAGTGCGTCTTATGTCAAAAATGCAAATGTTATACAAACAAAAATCACAACAGCAGTCGGTATATCTATCTTCATAACATTTCAAATTAAAAGAGAGACTTTTACTCAACCCAATTATTCATAAAGATTATTCATAAGAGAGAGAGAGAGAGAGAGAGACGCTATATCAAAATCAACTGGGTTATCACGCGCAGGTCTTATCTCCCTCTCATGCACTGCGCATAAACTCGCTCTCGCACTACCGTACCCGCAAATACGCGTGTGTCTTTAGTTTTTTTTTCTCGGTCCCATTTACTCGTTTTGTTTGTCTCTCCATCTTTTACGCGCTCTCGGGAGGTTCTTTTTACATGCAGTTTTGGTGGCGCTGAACGATTGGGATCTGTATATAAGATTCCTTTTTTTCTTTTTAGAGACGGTGTCGCTGAAAATACAGGGAGACGGAGATACGGCGGTAAGTTCGCGCGATAAATCGGCTGCAGTCGAGCTTAGTTCCGAGAGAGTTCACAGTGTTGAAATGTAAAGAGTTACTTATATTGTTATTGGGAGATAAATAAGCATTGACGAGATGCGCGAGAGAGATTTGCCGCGGCGGCTCTTTTCAAATCGAATTCTTTCGAACAATCGAATATTTTAATGAGTTTACAACGAGTACAAACGCCAACGTTATTTTCAGTTGCGCGCTTAAAGGTTTTTCAATAGTGCCAGTGGTCTGGGAAATTATATATATACAGGTTTAACAGTAAATATATTTCCTCAATAGCAATTTATGTTTGAGTGCAGGAACTGTATAGGTAAAATTTTCACATTGCACGAATAACCGCATGGCTGTAAAGGATTCAGGTTTTATCTTTACAGAAGCTAAATATCGTTTTCTATCGATGCCGCGACATATTGTTTATAAATGTGACTTTGAATCTTGCAGATGCTTTTCGCATCCCAATTGTATAAATCGAGAAATATTGAAAGAAAATCTTGGCTTTGACCCAGATACACTGAAACTGCATTATGCTAGACATGACATTACTAATTCATGATCTGCGTATATAATTAAGCACCTCTATATATTAAAAAAGTTAAAAAAAAGCTATCTCATTTAGTACTAAATTACATCTGATGTTTGCACAATTGGAAGAAAAAAAAGTTCAAGAACTGTAAAAAAAGAAAAACTGGAGTAAAACATAAGTATGTTTGAAAAAAGTCGACTAAAAAATATAACCTTTATTTATGCCTATTACACGGATTGAAAAGAAAATTGCAATATATCTACAAAAGAATAATGGCATGAAAATTGAAATAACCGTTGGAGATAAAATGAAATATTTAAAGCAAATCTGATTGACAGTTGAAATTACAATAGCGAAATAATAGGTAAAAGATCTTGCACAACGAGTCTAGACAATCTCTAAGTGAGATAAGCACTTATAAATTATCCGCGGTGCGCGAGTTGCACACTATAGACAAGTAGAACACAAAACGAGTCTCGGCTTTCGTTGGAAAGCCGATGCTCTTGAGCAATAATGGCAGCTGTATTCAGCGATTGGAATCATTTTGGAGTTAATGAGCATGTGCGCACAGGTGCACCTATAGAATAAACTATTCTATATATATATATATATATATATTCCCTTGCATGAAAGTACAGTTATAGAGCGTGATTCATTGAAAAAGAAAAAAGAAAACGTATACTCTTTCATCTCGCGCACTTTTACTTTCGTTCGTTAGCCGGAAGAATATGAGATTTATCCGTGAGGTCTCATTTATAACTGAAATTAAATATGAAGCTTTTGATCGAGTGCAGAATAAGAAAGTTTGACAAGAAATAAAAAGTCATTTGAATTAAGCGTGCATGCGTAATATCCGCAAAGAAAATATTTATGCCATTCGTTTATTTCGAAACAAATGGAAAAACTCGAATTTCGAAACCGATGAATATTGAATTCCTGTTCGACAATTACAATATATTGCATATACAAGCTTTGCCGATAAAAATTCTTACTCTCCGAATGTAAATAATTAAATAGGAAACGAAGAATCTATAATGCGGTTTTTGCAATATGAACTAACAATCACCTTTTTTTATTTTACCCATACGAGATCACAAGAGATTATTATACATAAAAACGCTTTAACGATAATCTCTAGCAAAGCCAAATTTTGGCTAGAGCTAAGAGCGTGATTATAGAGTTTGTTTTAGTTGTAAAACGACAATTATACAATGTCAATCATACATTGAATAGAAGTATCCTTCTCATATTATGAAATTACCTCTGTAGCGATGGTCGCGTAAGGTATGACCGTGTAATTGAATTCCCAGCCGTTGTCGCAGGGTTTGGTAGGCCAGTCGGGATCGGCGACTTGTATCCCCGAGGCCCTCACCTCCGTGTAGTTCACGTCGTACATAATACACTTGGCCTTGCCCTCCATCATACCGTGGGTCTCCGGCGGTATCGCCAGCGCCATCCTACAAATACAAATCGATTATATATATTCCTTCTGATTTTCTGCCAGAGTTCATCTCTGACGCATGTCTATTTGTAAGTATAGGCGCTACATGGGTATCAGACAATTTTTGCCGACTCGATGGTGCTCATAATGGAGTTGTACGCTGGTGTTTTCGAAGTTTGCGTAATGCGGCGATAAACGAGGGCGCGGACGTGATTCTGTTTGGGTTGACTTATGAAATGCCTATGTGTATATAAAACCCATTACCTTGATCATAATACAATCGGCTTGTAAAATTTTAGTTCGAAAGTTTAACATATGTGCCAGATTAATTCTCAAAGTAGAAATGCGCGGGCTAAATATTTCATGGCTAACTTGAGATTTATTCTCATTGCCAGTTCCTAGTGGATTTCTGTTAATTGTGACTATAGAAAAGATGTAGCTAATATTTGAAGTAAAGAAAATATAGTGCTGTAACCAAAATCAAGATCAAAATCTCTATATTTTCATATGTAACGTTTCTAGTTATCGTAAAACATTACTTTACCATCTTGTTTTTAATGTGAAATCGGAACTAAACGACGTACAGATTAATCAAGTTAATCAACAGCGAGAAAAAAAGGCTTGCGAAACTAACTGTAGTATAACTAGATCTTTATTCCGCTTAATAACTTTAGCTAATTTTTCATTATGAAAAAACGACTATTGACCTACGATCGATTATACAACATCTTCTCCGCAAAATCACCAATAAACATTCTAATAATTTGAACTCTTAAAATAGTCATCTTTGTAATCTAGCGCCGATGTTATAATCAGCAAACGTAAAAAAGGCCGGCTGTATTTTCACGCCAACTGTTTCCCCGATACCCATACCAAACACAAAGCATATCTGCGTAACAAAAGGTCGAGCACACTATAAAGAGCTGAACAGTGACATGTAGGTATATATATTATACGATCGAAGTGGCGCGTGGCAACGGGCGCAAAAACGTCTCGCTCGGACAAAAGGCTATGCGCGAAGGCAGAAAAATTCACATAATGTGCGTGCAGGCGCAACAGGATCTCGTCGACGCGAGCCTTGAATAGAGATCAGCGACACATGCGTGTTATACACTGTACAGTGTACACGTTAAAAATGTACAAAACCTATCATCCCCGGCCGCACGGCCGCAAATCGCAATTACGTGACGCGATATATATCGATTAATGTATATCCTTGGCCGCTTGGCGCATAGCAGCAGGAGCGCAAGAAAGAAAAAAGTGTCGCGCCCGCACACACCGTCGACTCGTCACCGTCCATTTGTTTATAATTGCGCGCGGTGAAAAAATTGCGCTTGTACAGGATATATGTGTGCAGATCGATCGTTTAGAGCCGCGTGGGAAAGGTGACAAGGCAAGGCCGAATAATTCCTTGATATTGTACATTACGAATACTCCGAATTCCCTTGCAGATGTCGCGGGTATCAACGATTGGGTGCGCGGGACTGGAAGAAGGAAAAAAAATTATCTGCAGGATCGCGTGAGATCGCGATGCTCGGAAAGCTGCGTCTCTGCTTACGAGGAAATCTTTCCGTGCGCGTGTAGCTTCGCGTCGAGTGTGTTCCGAGGTAGTAATAATCGCTTCGTCACTAATTTTTGCTGCTGCGAGCTTTGACTTTGTTATTATGTATAGGTATTATATAACTGTTTGAGGGGTCATTGATTCTGAATGATCTAATATATGTACATATATACCTTTCGATACATTTGAAAATGCACAGTTTTTAATCGATTACTTATATTAAAAATCATTTGCATTTATAGGCGTATACAGTGTCGATTCTTTCGGCTTTAACATAGGCCATATAAAACAGAGAGAATTAAGCGCTTTATAAGAACCAAGCATAAAAGCTATATACGAAAGAATTATGAAGAGCTCTTAAGCTTCTGGATTAAAACGTCCCATTTAATTAAGGTTCGAAACTCGTAAAATGTTAATTCGATGTCAAAATATACAGTGTCGTTTCTGAAATACAAACGAAATTCTTGAAAATTGCGAAAATAAAGATAAAATATAATAGTTATAAAAGCATTCTGTGAAAAATACTGTAAAAGAAATTTATTCGAAATTTAATTGAGAATCTCTAGAAGTTTTTTAAAAGGTTTTAGTTCAAAGACAACAGCAACAAGCTAAACTCGCAATCACATAAATGTTTACCTTTACCTGAAATCTGCCAAATTATTATTGATGCATCACCAACCAAATACACATTATACGAGCCAACTTATTTCCAACTAAATTATATGGGATCGGCACACGTCAACCACTCCATTTCGAGCGCATACAAAACATAATGTACGAAAGAAAGATGCAGCGAGACAAAAACTATGTCGTCGCACTCGAGCATACTTATCTCTTTATAAAAAAAAAAAAAAAAACAACTAGACTGCATTCGCTGAGAGAAGAGTATATTTATAATTAATATTTCCACATTGTAAAAAGGTAAATTCCAGGAGTATTTGCTAGAAAGTTGGTATATCAATAGTTAATTAAGATATGATATTTGGAGAAATACAGAAGATATTATTTATCTCAACTGGTACCTATACTATACTTGTACCTACTATATTTGCATACTGTCATGATGAACAATTAAATGAATTAAGGAGGTGAAACTATACTCATAAGCTCTTATCGCCATTGTACGAGCGTTGTACAATTATGAAAATGAACGTTAATGCATCACTTCGCTATATAGATATACATACGCATAAGGTATACTCGACAGATGCTCTTTCGCTTGCTCTTCGTTCAGGTAGACATACCTATATCGTACCTGATTGATGACCCTCTCGCGCAATGCACAAAAAAGAAGGACGGGCAAAAAGAGGAGAAGAGGGATGGATACTTACGGGGTCAAGGAAATGAATGCGCTGCGAAGACGGTAGCGGAAGAGGAGAAAAAGGAAGAAGGCCCACTTATTTGCATCGTCGTTCATCATTATATTATGAGGTGTCGCGGACACGCAGCCGAGAATTTACTCCTGTGTAAATTGTAAGTGCTGTATGATGACATATTACATCTTAAAGCTTAGACATCGGCATCGATATACTTTTTCTTTTTCCTTTTCTTTAGATATAAGATGACTTTTGTTCGTTATAATTTTCAAAATAAAAATTGAAATTATTAATCTCTATTAAGTACTGTACAGCTCAACAGCCGTGAAAAATAAGTAAATAAACCTTAATAAAATTGTAACTAACGAGAATACGATAAAGTTAGAAAATGAATGGAAAATTGCGTTTCGCCTCGGGTCACCTGCTGAACTCATTGGTAAAATGGCAGACAAACCTATCTTGGATGCAAAATGATGTGACAGTTTGTCAAGTCCTACACATGTATACAGACTAAAGTAGTAAATGAACCTAATACTAGTGGAAGCGAAAAGTCAATTTGCCATATCGACGCGGGTGGAATTAAAAAGGATCTATTTCGTCAGTGGGCGAATGTTCGATTTCACAAACTATTTTATGTAGCAAATTAAAGCAGTCCACCGATAAAAGAAACATAAAACTTTATGTTTAACTCGTGGAGATTAATAATTTCAATTAAATTTTGATAAATATAGGTACAGTTGGTTCGCATTCGTGAAAAATATTCAGCAAATAGCAAGTAGAATATGGATTTGACACTTAAAGTAAAAAAAAGAGGAATCAAAACCATGTCACAGAAATAAAAAATTGCTTGATTATCAGTAAGCAAGCGTTTGTAGTTCAAATAAAAAAGAAAAGGTAAGAAGCATCGATCACGATTTTATAACGAAAGTTTACGTAAGTATAATGTAAAGATTGCGTTAGAATGTTAACTGCATATCAACATCCCACGTCAAACAAAAATAGAGAAAAGACAGTGAAACTCTTGACAGACTTTTAAATAGCTCTGAATTTTGTTATTAATTTATTTCAATATAATAAATAGTATGATTATGCCTCTAGGGAGGAAAAAACTTGGGCAGTCCAGAAGTTGTGTAAATTGACGCGAAGTCTGTCCTGGCCAATTTTCCTCCCGAGTAGCATATGCTATTTTTTTGCCTAGCGAGGACGAAAATACAGCATTCTCGAACAGGCCGCCAGGAGAGAAAGTGGCACTTTCGGCCCTCTAGGCAAATAGTATATTATATACTTATAAAGTATGCAGTATAATTTCATAGTGTGCATGTTCATTAATTTTTTTATTCACTGCATAGATAATTTATAATGATATCAATGCTAATTTAGCGAAACAGCTACTGCTATAATATTTTATATAGTAAGATATTGTAAATGAAAATTATATATACAATAAATTTAATTATAATCAGTATTTGTGAATGAAGTGTTACTTTATCTATGACCGACTGGAATTCTATTTATCAAGGAATCCACGTTTATGATCTCTTTTAATCTTCCGATATCATTATTAGCTCTTGATGTAATTAAATTTGTCGTGGACTAAAATGTTAATTATTATGAAAAAAGAATTAATTAAAGAATGGATTAGAACATCTGTTCAATAAATATTAAGTGTTATAAATTTGGAAATATATGATGCACAACATATTAAAATGCTGTTCACTTCTTTGTTACTTTGTTACATTAGATATTTAAATAAGTCAAATTATATTTCAATTTATTTTAAGGTTTATATTATAATATATTTTAACCGGTCCCACCAACAGATAACTGTTTTTACCTCTGTGGGTATTATATGGATGGTGTTCAGCACACTATGTAATTTTGTACTGGTATAAATAAATAAATAAATAAATTAGGTAGGTAGCAATAAAATTAGTTATGATGGCACATGGGATATTCCCAATATTACAAAGTCATTAATTCATTACGATTAATTCAGCATTTAATCTTCTAATTGTCGTAATTGAACGCCACTGAAACCAATTCTTACGGTAATACAACAGAGATAACGAATGTGTATAATATTTGATAAATTGAACCTGCTATATAAATAAACTAGCTCGCTTAATATAACAGCAGATATGAAATTGTTCTTTTTTACATTGACACAGAACTATAATCTAATGTTCATCGTTACACATTATATTATGTTATCGCACATTTCGCACTAATTCACAAGCAATATCTAGGAAAAAAAAGTCGCTCTTGAATATCATTATACGCGATCAGCTGCGAGTAACTAATTACGTCAAGACGTATAAACGACACGTTCACGGAGAGAATTGTGATAGGAAATAGTCCAAGATACTTATGAGAAATATCACAATAGTGGAATTGAGGTGCGATCGCAGACTGTAATCTTGTAAATTTTTCAAGTCATCTACAAAATTTTCCAATCCCAGTACCTATTGTAATTTTTATAATTTAGAAATGAAGCGTTCAAGATTTTTTTCCACGTATATATCATATGTTATATACATACTTATATTATGTACATTATAAAAAAAATTACAATAGTTATGGGAAACACTTTTACTAGAACTTGAAAAAAATTATAATGCTATACAGGAATGTTTCCAAGATGGTTTTCGTAATTGTTATGTTGGCACCAGTAAGCTTTGGTAGAATTTATTGAGGCAAGCTTTCATAGAAATATATTAAGAATGCTCATTTTGGCATTCTGCGATCCTATTACTTGTACAGAATGTTGGACTATTCCATATAAAGCATTTCTCTCCGAATAAAAATCCACGTGACAGCTGTTACCAAAAAAGTAATAGACGGTTTGGTTTGCAACTCGCTATACACCTACGCGTCCTTCTCTATGTGTACGTATACAAGCATCGATCGGCTGCACGCACTTCTTTCCACCAGCCGATCGAAAAAAACTCATCGCCGTGATCCGGACCAAAAAAAACCCAAATCTTTAAGCATTTCCAAGGGCATTTGAATCGCGTACGCGTCATTCAGATGCCAGGCAATCGTCGAGCTCGGGGGTAGGGGTCGAGCGGCAAGTGCATGCGCGCGATTTTTCGCGTTCACGCTCTCATTGCGCCTCGGCGAAGGCTCTCCCCGCAGTCAGCACGGGTATAGAGCACTCACCGACTGCCTACACTTCACGTATCGATTCACAACCACCTTTATATACGTGCGCACAGCGTATGACATATCGATGTGTGCGGCCTTCCTATACGATGATGCCGCAAGGATCGTTCGTTGATCCGCGTTCCGCGGCGGCGGCATTTTTTTTTATTCGACTGCAGAGGCTTGTGATTATGTCTTGGCATTGCTCGCGCGACTATTATTACCGTCTGTATAATCATTGCGATTGGGAATTAGCTTGAAAAAAAATGCATTAAGTAGCTGTACCGCATATATTAGTTAATGTAGATATTTATTTTATTTTGTATTTGTTTCAATTTTATATGCACCATTTCAGAACGATGTTCGAATCCCAACAAGAGAAATCTTAACGTCGCATAAATAAACTCCGGATGAATCTAGCCCGTGAAAGTGAAAGTGAAAACTATACATGGTATTCGATGATTGTGCAAATAATTGATTAAAGAGATAAAGCCGTGCGCGGTGCGTTAAGTGATGATCCGCTTATCCATGAATATCGCTAATTGAATTAGTATTCGATCCCGCGGGCTTAAAAGGCTTTACCGCGCATCGCGGCCTGAATGAATTCGCGCGCGCTAGATTACGCGATGAAGCTACATATAGGTACAATGTGTAAAAATTTTCATGTTCTATAAAATGCGCGATCAAATCGATTAATTATTTAGAATATGTATCAGTTGTAATTGAGCGGATTACATAGTTTTCGACTGCTAATTCTTGCGAAATTTGATAAGCATTGATACGCTCTGGTGTATTACACTGAGAAAATGATACAATATCGAATTAGTAAAAATTTTCACGCAAAAATTTTTTGAATATATTTAAAAACTTCAAAATAAACTTGAATTTTTAAGATATTTAATTTATAATTTTCAAATCGTAAAGTGTTATGATATTCATCGCGTGAGATGCGATATTGTCTTCTCATTTCATCTGTGTGCAGCTACGCAGTCTGACCATTCTCGGTACCTATCTACTAATTTTATGCATAATAACATATATATATTGTACATCAAGTATTCGTCAACATATTATTTCGTGTTTATTAAAGCGAAATCATACGAACCGATCCAGTTAAGCGCGATCAAGTCAAGCGTGAATTTTTAATATTAAAACTCTTCAACGAATTAAAATAAAAAGCTTCAGCTCATTCAATACTAAATATATTCACGTAATACAGTATTTTCGCTTAGTTTCTTCCTTATATTCACCCGCGATTGCAATCATTGTAAACAAACGTCGCTATAGTCGCGTTTCGGCATTCTATTTTATCCATAAAAATAAAAGGAAATATATATGTAACTGCAAAATGTCCGATAAAGTCTTATTGCACTCCTGTCGATTGGCCATAAATCAATTTTTCATCTATATATATATAAACCAGTCGCGAGCAAAGCTCGTAACAAAAAAAAAACCCACTCCACACCGCAATGTGTACATTGTGACTCTTTTTGTACAATATACACATACACCTTGCTTATATATATCTATATTAAAAGCGATCACAGAAACCGCATTCAAAAGCGTTGGCACAGAGATTTATCGCCGCGCGATTTTGCTGTTAACGATTAACAATACACGTGTTTTTCACGCGGCCGTGCGGCCACTATATGTATATATATATATACGCAGTATATATGTGCATTTCGTTTATTCCACATTTTGTCGCACCAGAGGTGAAACAAGTACGCGCCGCGACCGAGTACTTTTTCTTACAATAATGTATCATAGTATAAATTTTTCGCTCGTGCATTAGATGTCATTGACCATTTAAACACTAACACCGTTCCTTTCTTTTTTTCCACCTACGCTTATAACGCGTACCTATATATCGAAGAGACAGAAAAAAAGTCCGCAGCTGATAAATCGATCGGATTGACGCTGATAACCATTTAGACTCGGCATAAATTAGCTCAATGTCACCACTGCATACGTACATACAGAGAGTCTGGCGTTCGATTCTTTGTCTCCTTTGCCGGCTATAATCGGTCGGCAATCGCGTAGAAAATTGCGAAATGTCCATAATTATCTGCCGATTCTCCATCGAGATGAACGGTGCATGCGTTATAAGCGTATAAGATATGCAACGGTATATCGAGAGGCATTAGTCAAATTCCAGGTAGGAAATTGTAAAAAGTCAGATACATTATAGGTATCCGCGTGGATAATTCTATAAGCATAGAGTATACAGATATTGCGTCGAGATAAGGTCTATTTATGCTAAATTAGTCGGAGCGAGGAGATTTTTCATTCTAAACTAGCCGCGTATAATTAATATATGACTTTTTAATATAACTTTTCAAAGGCTAATCTGTATTCCGCGCGTCGGTATGTGCACGCAAGATAGATAGAGAGAGAAAGAGAGAGAGAGAGAGAGGCAGAGAGAGAGAGACAGACTTTCAATTATTGAGGTTGAAATAATAATCATTTCGGTATCGGCTCGTTTGAGATAAAATAAATGAGTTTTCATTCAGTTCTGGATGGCTTTATATATACTTGATAACATGTATAATTTACGTTTATACATTCGGATCGTTTTATGAATCAATTTAATTAAAAAAGTCAGGATATTGCTACAACGTAACCGAAACTATATTGCATTTTTAATTGAAGGAAATTTCCTTAAGGTTTGCGATCCTATGTAACCAAGACATAATCGTTGATCCGCATCTCAAACTCTTATGGCGCGATATGACTGTATAATAATAATAAACTCGGCTGAATAATTAATACGAGGCTGCACATATTTAGCGTCAAAATACACCGCGGCCGGTTTAGAAATAACGAACGAGTAAATTATACCAAACCGTGGCCAGTAGCCGATCCGAACGCCATTGATTACGAAAAAAAAACGTCTTTCCAAGTGACACGTGTCACACGTTGATTACAGATTTAGCGTTCTCTAACACACAGCTTACAGTATACAATCAAACTAGTTTTTAAGAAGTTCGAAATTGCTGTGAATCTGATTTGCATAATGTAATTGTAACGCGTGAGATGACGAAACGCGATCGGCAATGCACCTGCTCCAAACTTTGGAAATCGGCCTGTGATGTAATTAACACACATACAGAGTCAATTGAATCCGTATCGAAAACCTGCGTTTTCCACTCGCGCCAAGCACTTTCCAGCGTCGCGCGATTTTTCCCCATTCATTTCTTTTCTCTCTTTTGCGCCTTTGTCCGCGGTGTTGTATACACAGGTATACATATTTTCGACGCTTTTTCGCCTGGTAGAGCCGCGCTCTTACGTGTATGCCGATGAAAATGCGCGTGCACCGCTTGGTATGCACCGTTTCGCAACCTATTGTGCATAGCCGCGCACTCGCGCGAGTCTCTCTTTCTCTTTCGGATTGCGAATGCCGAATATACGTACAGGCGAGTTTTCTTTGCTGGATTTCGGAGAACTGCGCGGGATATTGACTCGCGAGAGGCATTCACGTGTCTGCGAGAGTTTGTTATGGGTGCACAGGTCGATGACATTATGCTATATGGGCATTATACGTATTGGAAATAAAGAGCTTTACGTCAGAAAAAAGAGATATGAATAAGTTTGAAAACATTTGGAATCAAAAGTGCTTGCGTATTTATATATGTGTCTGATGCATAGTTACACGTTTATTTATATACCTGCGCAGGTATGATGCATCATGTTCACTTTGTATAACCACTCGACTGTATCCTCGCTACATGTACAAAGATTTCTTAAACGTTAGATATTGAAAAAGTTTTCTACATTTCGCGCTGTGCAACAGAATTATGTTTTTTTACAAAATCGTTTCATAATAAAAGAAATATGCGCACGAAATATAAGATATGAAACCATTATACAGAAACAATTATTTGTTTTTTTTACGAAAAGTATATATGTATATGTATATAGTTCATAGACCGGTGTGAATAAAATTCCAATCCTCAAATCGGTACAGAGCGTATACCAAACCTATAAAAAATCTCATTCTTTTGATTTTTTGCAAGTTTCGCAAAAAATCCAGGTACACACTCGCATATAACAGGTTTCACATTTAATAATAGCCTGTATACCGCCTCTATATCAATTAACAAATTCCTTATTAGGTTATCGTATAAAGTCGCAAGCCTATAATTATTATTATAGGTGTCTGTTTATCGTACAGTAATTGCATAGGCTATCGGAATATTTTAATTTTGCCATAGACTACCAATGCAGATAATGAGCAAACTCGTCTGATTTATGACATCCGTAAAAGTTTGTATGTACAAATCATATAAGTTATATATTCAACGAGGTGAAACCAAAGCTTTTGCGTCTGTATGCATCGGCGTGATTAATGACATTTTGAC
Source organism: Megastigmus dorsalis (assembly GCA_900490025.1). Classification (NCBI taxonomy): domain Eukaryota; kingdom Metazoa; phylum Arthropoda; class Insecta; order Hymenoptera; family Megastigmidae; genus Megastigmus; species Megastigmus dorsalis. Next base: position 49,853 of record UELU01139243.1, on the reverse strand, counting down.
AAAGCTTCTACGCTCGTCCCGCATTCCTAAAAACCCTGCGGCTCGTATACGCTTTTATCGTCGCTTCTTAATAAAACCGCTTTATTCTCCAATCTATCAACCCATTTTTATTGATTGTTTATAGCGTAAGGAGCTATCGGCGGCCGTACAACCACGGCGTCTCCGAGTGTTTGACGATGATTTACGGTCCAATGATTTCCCCCATCATCCTTACAAAACACATTGACGTCAGGAGAGACTTAAGATTCGTGCCTGAATTCGAATCGTCACCTTTCAGCGCTACACAAATAATAGGTATATCTACGAGATTATGCACCTCCGATGATTACGGCAATAAACATGTATATAGCTGTGCATCAGCACTGCATCGCAAATATATAACACGTAATTTCTCCAAGAGCTTCGTACGCAGCGACGGAGATTTTATTTTTGTAATAGTAATTAGGGTACGCGTGAAATAATCACTTCCTTTTTGCGCCGCGGAACTAAATGCCTCCCGATTGTTATTACTTATAATTGCCTGGTATATTACCGATTCCTAAATAACAAATGAATATAAGTGTCAAACGTGTATTTAGCAAAGCTGAAATAATAAAGCAATTATGCACGGTAAGCGATTACGCAGCGTTACATCGTGACGGTATACAAGAGTTCAATCCGACCTCTACTTTACATCTTAAGTTATCGTACGATTGGATTTCAAATCACCGTTGATAAATCTAAGAACGTCACATTTAAGTAGATACAACGAAAATAGAAAGAATACCAAAAAACAATCAAGCACTGCAGTTATATTGATTACTTAAAATAAGACACACCTAACATAATCATTATATTAATTAGTCAACGTCCACTCCCTTGCTCTAAAAATCATAATCCGTGCAGTAGCGGCAATTAGCGAGACAATAAATTTAGATAAATTAATAAAATGAGTGAAGTTGTTTGACTCGCGACTTGTGCAAAAAGAGTGCCTTTTTTATATAGATACAAAACGTCGGTAGCTTTTCCATCTTTGCCTATAGATACTTATAACAGGTCGAAAGGAGAGTCGCGAAAATGGAGAATTCAGGTGTAGAACGTAACACAATGTAGCGCCGAGTTATATCATTGCAGAGTTTTGGTTTGGCGTCGTCTTTCAATGCACTCGATGTTCTTGAAGGTGCACGAGCGATCTTACGCTTTCCGCCGCGTCACCAAATTCATAATAGCCGAAGAAAAGCGACGAATTGATCGCGACTCGATGGAAATTCAATCCTGTTTGCTCAGTCATACTTTTTGATTCTTATATAGGATACTTGTATAAGCAATCATTTAATACACTCAAATATCCGAGGTCGAATCGTAGTCGTCGTTTATACAATAAAAATATTCTATTACGCGTTGTAGCTCAGTTTAATGTATACATAACTTTGATTACCGATGAATCGAGAGAAATGATCAAACTTGTAAATCAAAGTTCACGGACGTTGCGTTTTTTTTAACATCGAAAGCGAACGCGGAGTTATATAGATCCGTCTCCATTACATTCCCAAACGATCATTATGAATCGTATAATACGCATTGAACTTACTCGTTAGTTTACATATACTATACAAATTGAATTTCAAATTCTATTACAGATGGTATATAGCGATCTGTGCAAGACATAATAAAATTTTCGCTTCTTCCGCTATCTGCCTGCACACCTAACGCATCCATACTTTTCTTACGCGAAGCAACGAACCGCTGCTGCTGCTGTCGTTCCGATTAAAACTGCACACTTCCATATAGGCTGTCATAGTTTCATAATAATTTTTTTTTCATAACGGTACACTTCATTGTTTACATTTTTCACTAGCTCTTTTTTTATTTCATCGTAGAAGAAAAAAATACCTTCCTGGGCAATTATACGGTATTAAAAAACAAAGCGGAAAAAATAAAGGTAGTTTGAGAAGAAAGAGCCGGGTATGCGAGTGGTGGACGCAGGAGTACGTTTACCTCTTATGCCACGTGTATAGACGGACAATGAATGAATCGGGAATCGCTCGATTTCATGACGTCTCTGCCACGGAATCAATTCAAGAATGCGAGTGATACGACGTGCAGCGACGGAACAGTGTATAGTCAGTATAGTAGCCTTATAGTACACGTACCGCAATGCAGTCGCACAGGTAACCAGAACACACAAACACACACACACACACACAATTGTCGAGCAGAGAGAGAGAGAGAAGGACAAGTCTGATTATCCTCCGGCAGCGGCGCGCGTAAGGAGACCCGATCGGCCGCTCGGACCTTGAAATAAACGCCGCTATATATACCAGCTGTGCGCGCCTTCGTGCAGCTCGGTACGTATCTTTCATTATTAATCTCGATCTTTTCTTTTTTTTTCGCGCGTTTGCCACCTTTTTGCCCTTGCGAATTCGGGGGCTTATTGTGATTGGGCGTGATTGACGTTTCGGATTTTATAGCATGGGGCTGCTGAATTTCCCCATGAAGATAAGATAGAAAATAATAATAACCAAGGCAGATGCGAGTGTAATTAATCTGATGTTTGATCGATGCGATAATCTTGAGATGAGTATGCGTGAAACGTTACGAAAATATCTTAGACGTGATATAGATATTATATACGTAGAAAGCCTGTGTACATTGCTATACGTAATTGAGAACTTTTAGTGGGTTTTTCCTTGAACTTTCTCCTGTATCACGTTCATCGATGATCGAATCCTTTTTAATCGAGGTTTTCCTATTATGCTAATATCAATTCTTATTGTGTTAAACTTTGCAATAAATGATTTATGTAATATATTTATAGACATGCATCGATGTCAATATCACGCGCGCAAAATAAAAGGCCAACATTTTTCTTTATATTAAATCAATGAGAAAAGCTTAATTTATATACTTCTTTTCACAAAGTAGCGAAAGTTCTTAAGGAATTGAAAATTGAACGTAATTATTTGTTTATTGCGAGTATGAAGTATACTTCGGTATGGGTCATTGCTTAGGTTGTTAGTTTGCACGTTATTACATTTGCATATATTCATTGAGAAACCCATTTCGTTCTCTCTCAAAGCGCAGTAAGTGCTTTTTTGCGCGATACCATACCTCGTATAGGTATACGTGTCTCGCGTATTTTAAACGTTTATCCTCTCCGCGCTCGTTTACTTAAAATCATTTTCATTCGATTCTCTTGCGCGCGATTGTAAACTCGAAAAATGCTGTAACTTTAGTATATAGCAGTAGCAGTCCAGCGAAATGTCCATCGGAGATAATTGACGTGCAGCACGGAAAAAGTAATTTTTTCTATCTACGAAAATTTCGAAATATACTTTATGAATATTTCAAATAAATTGCAACGCAATAGTTTTTCGATCGATTGATTTTGTATCTTAATTGCTATGGTAGGCTTATACATCTCTAAATATGTATATATATACATCGATTGTGGGGATACACACGGGAATCGCATACTTGTCAATACCGAGCTCTGCATTAATTGAATTGAAATACCTATAAAAACCGATTGCGTGTATAAAAAAATAACGCTCTAGTTGCATTATAAACCTCATCAAATCGCCCATTAAATCAATCCATAGCTTTTTATCAACGATATTTTATTTGTGTTATATTAACATAAACTTTTATATTATGAATGGATTAAAATGATACTGGGTATGCGTATATGTATATACATAGAACAGTATGTGATTTAAAATGAATATTGTGGCGACTATAATATATGCTCCATTTATTACGAACGTTTGGAAATTTATTACTAGTACATTGCAACACTTATAAATAAAATAGTCTTTACAATAATTCCTGAATATTTCATATTCTACAAACTTCATTAGGGTAAGTATATATAGAACAATTTATAAATAGTCAAATTTTAATGTATATTGTTAACTTCATTTGTGTAGCCAACATTAGACACTTACTAAAATACACAAAACGAGAATAATTAGAAAAACTTCCAAGACGAATCAATGAAATGGAAATAGAATAAGCATAAGCACTTGGCGGTCCAATCTATATTTGCTCTCGCCTTCATCGCAACTATACTGTTTATATAGACTTTCAAGAATAATGGAAGTTCGGATAACAGCTGCCCTAATAATACAAGCAATCGATGTTTTTATAACATGAAACTGTAATAATATAAACGAGTGAACGTACCGCAAACGAAAGTTATTTGCTTTAATTATCATTAAATTAATGTCAATAGAAACTTTGTGCGTAGGAATAATTTTTCGTACCGAGTGAATAAATAAAAAGTACTTATATACGTATTTCTTGATAAACGTTACGGATCAATTAAGGAATTTAAAATTATATTTCAAACGCTTGCAATGAGAAAGAAAAAAAAAAGTCACTAATGCAGATTCTCAATTGCAGCGGTTTAACGACAAAGTGGTACTTTACATAGGCGAACGTGGAAATCTTGTGTTATATATTCTTTTAGATCGTTAGAAAAAAATTATGCAAAGGTTAGAGCGGACGATTCTAACGACGTCTAATTCAGCGATTCTGTCAAATTCCACAGATTTGCTCGTTCCACGTCAGAACCGCGACTTTCGGTCACAAGTGCGCTGAATTAACTAGTGCGCAGATTCAGCAATTAATGAAATTCGAGATTTTTTTGTAATTTCCATGGAAAATGAGGTAATGATTATAAGCTATTTAAAAATGTGTTAGCTTGTCCGGGTCACGCGATAAAATTGAAAATTATACGTTTCTTTCCTAATCTTAATCGAATTACACATATTTATATATACTGTCGTTATGCACGAGATAAGTCAAAATACGAATAAGAAACATTATCGCTTAAATACACCGATTAATTCATACTTATGTATGTAAATTTTATTTTTTCGTCTGTAAGACCATTCATTGGTTCCTCGCGATCTAAACTTGTCGAGACCAGTTGAGAACTAAGAACCCGAGACTTTGCGAAGAATATATATTTTTTTCTTGCTTTGTTTGTTTTGCTAACGTGTGCTCAGTTGTTTTATGACAGAGGATAATTTAACTGGCAATATTAGAAAATAATAATACATACGGTCGACCCAAATATTTCCAGTATACAGTTAAATAAATCAAATTGTAATTTTGTAATTCTTCATTTTGTAATACCGAATGCTAAAGCAACGCTTCGTCCTTAGTCCATTTATTACATGTTGGTATAGCGAAACAACACTTTTTTTTTCGCGCATTTCATTTACTTCGCGTTGTAACCGCTGAAAACTTCGCTTCCAATTGACCTATTACGATGGTAAATTGGACCAATTATCATAATTAAGTTAGAACCGGACTTTATTTGCAGATTTTAATTATGTATACACGAGTAATGTATATTTGATTGACACTGCACATGCGTCTGACCGGACTCGGTTATATTCTCCACTTATGTTACTATGCCCCTAATTTTCCCACCCTAATTCTCAGCTATGACGTATTTAATGGATATTCCTTTAAACACCGCGAAGCATCAATCTCAACGCTCGCGATAAACACGAGAGGTGCACCTATACATCTTGAATATTTTCACCTGGTTCGAGCTCAATGCTCCCTTGGAAATCTCGTCGATAGGCAAAGAGACTCGCGATATAGTTGTACTCGAAACGTGCATTAGACCGCGCGGTTGCTCTCCCAAGCCAATAGAGTCCAATTCCTCGGAACAATATAACTGGGCATAACACGCTGAGCCTGAAATCACTGCGTCTGTCGACTTTATGGTCATATTGCATAAAGCCAGAGGAAGATGAAAAAACAAACCCAACGCTACACCACTGATATACGTTATACTCGCCACAGAGAGAGAGAGAGAGATAATTCAGTGCACAGCTGCACAATTAAAATGCGTCGAGCTCAAAATGAGGCGTATACGCGCGCTCAGAGATCTTGGCGTGTGAAAATCCCGCGTATATATCTTTAAACAACGATTTCTGTAGGTATACACAGGAATGCAGGGAAAATCCCCTGCACTGCGCTCGAAAATCATAATAACCGCAACCGAGACACTCTGCGTGCACGCAGCATCTGGTTAATCGGCTATAGGATGGGTTGCAAGCGACGGACTATACGCACGTAGGCGAAAACGACCTGTTGATTGGGCACGCAATCTTGTGCGTATGTATAATGCGTGCATATATATAGGCAACTGTTGGATGGTGTCTCGGACGGGTGCATGCGCGTGGAATGCGCCGTTTGTGCGTAAGTAGCCGCTGAGCCTCGCGCTTATCCGAGCTGAGTAAGTGTACAGTTGCACCGCGTCGCTATGTACCGCCTTTACGATGATCTCGGCGAAACTGCTGCGCGCGGATTCCTTTTGTCCGGCCTTTTAACGTTATTCGCCTTTTTTCTATGCGTTTGCAACTGATGAATATGTATACGTTGATAGGGTGACGTACGATATACGGTCGTTCTCGACTCTTTGGTAATTGTCGTGTTGACGAAAACTCTCGTTGCTTTGGGAGAGCGACAAATATTATCTTTATTCCAAGTTTTAACGATGCTTTCATTTCGATTGCGTTATTAGCGTTGAATCAAATAATATATACTAAATTGCACCAAGACATGTGTAATTATTTTACTGCCTTTATAAATTGCCTCGAGTAAATTAAAATTAGGCAGTATATCTGCGTGTATAAGTGCATGTATTATAGTTACTAGACTCCAATGTGCATCTATTGGAAATATGACTATTCTCAGTAGCAACTTATCCGCGCATACAGTATTAATCTGGCATCTCTTTTATTTTTATCGTTATATTCCTGTCAGCAATAAGCATACGTATGTGCACATTGTATTATATTGCGCATATATTTTGCAACTACACCGTGAATAAATGTTGAATATATATTAAAAAAATTAATTCTAGAAACATACTTAAGCGCGAAGTGAAACTTGAAATAGATCGCTTCAATTTCGAAAACCTTGCGCCTTTCAAGATGTAACTAATTACGCTCGATAAATTGGAAATTTTTGCATTAAATCCTCCGTGAATTATGGCTTAATGATTTATTCCAATTCGATCCGCGGGTGACAAAAAAAAAGGTCAGCCAAGTAGTGAACTATCCAAATAGTCCATTGTTTATCGTTTATTATGGCCCAATAAAAAGTTTGCCGAGACAATGGAAGATAATCTGCACACAGAGTATATAGAGAGAGTTGATGAAGAAAAAAAAAAAGAATTAGATTTTTGGACCGCGCGATCGCATCGATAATTTCCGGTATAGCGGCGGTCGGGCGCGCGAAACGCGATTAGTGGCAATCGAGATCAAAGGCGATATTAATTTATGACACTTCCTAACCCGTCGCGCGCCGACTTACCGCTCTCGACTATACCGCCGTCTACTACTTACTGCTATACACTATGTCTTGCAACTACACTAGACTCTCGAGCATTCGAGTCACGGTCATTTTCTGAAAAAGTGAAATTAGGTAGCGGACTTTTTCACCGGCTCCATTGTGTGTGTGTGTGTGTGTGCGTGTATAAGTATAATGCCGCGGCATTTTATCTACATGGATAATTTGTACCTTAGCAACGAACTATTTTTAACGCATAAACGTATTAAATCTCGTGAGCCGGTGACTAAGTTGACGCATAAAAAATATAACGCCGCTCGCGGCGAACGCGCGCTCTTTTTATTTCGTGAAAAAATCCGTTCGGTACGTGTGCAGTATATAGGTATATATAGCTGCAGTTCAATGGGATTTGTTAGCGATGAATATTCACGCTGTTTTTTGTTTTTTTTTTTCATGGCGGCGGTGTAGGCAAGCGACAGGTAGTTCACTGTCCGACAAAATTGTTTTGACGCGTTTGTTAAACGCTATATAACTTAATACATATAGCGTTAAAAATATCACATTCATTCGAGATGTACAAATTAAACGGTGTCGATTGCATTTTTGCGTGAGTTATCGAGTTGCGCCCATGCACCTTTTCTTATACCATTGAACAATAAACTACCGCGAATCAGCGTCTTAAAGCGTTAAGTTCTACACACAAAACTCACTGCCAACCATATAGGCTAATCTATTTAGAAAAAAAAAAGTCGCTGCATAACTAGTCCGCTCGACGGCCGCGCACACTCCGAACATTGGGATAGGCTAATAAGGGAGAAAAAGTGTATAGTTTGAGCGCGATAGACGAGGGTATAGCTAACCTCCTTTCAACGGGCAGATCCATAAGCTCGGGCACGCGACACCAGTGCTCCTCGGGCACCAGGGTAATGAAGATCTGGGAGAAGTAGACCCAGGCTACGTAAAAGGCGAACGGTATCATGAGACAGAAGAGTATCTTCTGATAGGTGCCGAACTCCCCTATGTGGGGCAGCAGATCGTCAAAGTCCACGTCGTTGTCCTTGGCTCCCGTGTTATCCTTGGCGGGCTGCACCACGAGTTTGCCCGCGGCGGTGGTCTTGTTGGCCTCCTCGGCCGTTGGATCCAGTGACTGGCTGACGGATCCGGCTCCTGCCACACTCGCGGCGCACAACATCTCGTCCTGCAGCTCCTCCGACACTTTGCCGAACTTTTCCTGCGGCGACATATCTCTCTCACTGTATACGATCCTCTCTGGAGCGAATGTCCTTTTTTTTATTGCCAGAGACCGAGAGCACGTGCAACGCGATGCAATATATGTATATATATATTGCGCCTACCTGCGACGGTGGCTGGGTGCCTCGGATGCGCGACCGAGAGCGATTCGTCGGGACCGCGGCCAATAAATATATACTTGGCGCACCGGAGACAATAAAACTGGAAAGCCGTTCGGCCGCGTGGCTGCCTATATAGCCATCGTCGGCCACCTAGGAAATCCTCTCTCGCTTACTCTCTCCCCTCCCCCGCAGCAGCAGCTTCTCTCGTTCGCTCGCTCGCTCGGTCGGTCGCTCGCTCACTCGCTCGCGAGCGTTTTTCTCTCCCGTCGTTTCTTTGGCCCGGTGCTCGCGGCTGCGTCGACCTGCCTCGCTATATGCGTGTGTGTGTATGTGTGTGTGCGTGCACGCGGTCTTCGCACGCTCAAGCCGACGCGTGTATTATGCCTACACCACCGAGATCCCGAGCGACAAATCAAAAAGGTGCGCAGCAGCTCCGATACAGTGGCGAGAGAGAGGGAGAGACAACAGTGCGCTGTAATCGTTGCTGCTGCCGCTGCCGCTGCGATCTCCCTTTCATTTGAGCCGCGGACGCGGCCGCGGGTTATTGCGCCGAGCATAGGAGCTTGGGCTTTGTTTGGATGCGTGTACAGCCTCGGTGATGCTGTTGCGGCTGCTACTGCACTACTGACCATGTGGCCAGCGCATACGATTTCGGGAGGATTCGAGAATAAAGTGTCGGCCCTTATGTTTACCTATATGCAGGCTATACGTTTCGTTCTGACAAAAGATCCTCGAAACATATATATATTGTGCGATTCCGCGTGTTAGGCTCGTGCGTAAGTAAAGTAACGTAATTTTCCCGTGTGCACAAATTGCACAAGGTTTACGTCACGCGAGTTGCGTTTACGCACTCTACTGAACGCGCGCTCTGACTTGCAGAAAATATTATTGTTCGATACTCGGCCACATAGTATACTGATTCGCGCATGTGCGAAAAACTTACCTTTACACCCTTGCATATCGAAAATGACTAATACATTATCGTATTCGTTGTCTGGTTGTATTCGGAACTAATCTACTAATAAAAGACACTCGACCGCAACAACGTGTATATATAATAAATTTCAAAACAAGCTCACGGTGCCGATTGCACTTTCATCAAAACATAACAATAGAAATGCATCCTTACGTTTTCACGTAACTAAAACTGCAGCTCGTCGGTTGCGTCCGTTTGGAGAAGGAAAGAAAGAAAGAAAAGATATAGCCGCGACTGCAGAAAATTCCTGAAAAATATCGAATAAATTATTATTTGTGACATAGTTTTTTTCCTCGCGACTTGTGCACTTTTGCCAAGCTGAGTCAGTGAGAAAAAATGTTCTGTGATGGCAAGTCTTCGCCGAGCGATTCCTCAAAGCCATGACTCTGAAGCACTTTATCCGCGCATTGCAATTTTTCATATATTTCTATTTATAGAAGATTGCTAAAAAAAAATTTTCAAAATAACAATTATGTACCTGCGCGGTTATATTTCTGTTATTACGCTAACATTGTTTTAAATACATGGAATATAGAACACGATTCTTTCACTTAGTCTCCAATATACATGCTTCAAATTATACTGTAGTCCGCATGTCCAATAGTTCAAATGAACACAATATTTTTAACAAGTCCTCTAATTCGCAGATTGCTACATAATTGGCTGAATATTGACTTTTTCTTTAATCTATACAGAAACTCATACGTGCATTATTTTTAATGGAAAATTACACGTTGGTGCACATCATTCATTACTGAAATAATTACTATCGCCGACAATAAAAATTCGAATAACAACTAACTGTCTTTCATTGGTAAATTAATGATATTCTCTTACATATATCATTTCACAGAAGACCAAGTCAACTTGCCTCTGTAATCGCGTCGCATACAACATAATTTGATAACCGCGGCTAAGCAATGCTATATACCATCCAATCAGTTAAGCTTGATTAAATTTAGACGTGTTGATAAAAAGCTCTCGAGATCGGCAGATAATAATGCAGAACGAGCGGCAGACGACTTGTCGGTATAATAAATCGAACAAAGCCATAAAAAAATACGCAATAATTCGACGCGCGCCTCATTCTTATCACCTGCGTCGCGAACAAAAATTGATTAGAGACAAGAGTCTATTACTCTTCCGAAGTTGAATCGAGACATTGTACGCAGATCGGCTCATATAAATAACACGATCCCCCTCCAGAATCATTTATACTGTTAATAAATACATGCAAAAGCCGAGTAATTGACTCATTACCGACTAACATCGCCGATAATGAGCAAAAAAATGTATATACTGCACACGAGAACGCGAATTCCGCTCTTATAAGCGAGACGACATAATAATCCCATCGCTCACGAGCTCCTATATAATAAGTCGCACTCTGCATTATTTCACGATTATACGCCAGCCGTAGCAAGGTTAAAGAACATGAGCTGCTCTTGACTCTTCCGTCTCGACGATATATATACGTTTTTTTTGCAAAAGCGCGCTCGTGCTTGCAATCTTCATCTGTCAACGCAAACACGCGAATCATCTATACAAGAGACGATAGCGGAAAATTTCCCCGATTGTTCGCTTTCTCGCGGGGCTTTGTTTTGCCGATGTGGATTCTCCCGAATAAAAATCTAAAATGGCGCCAAATCGTTGGATTAATTGTGCGTATCGAGGATGGAAGGATAATACCCATCTTACATCTTGTAAAAAATCGCGAACGCGGAAGGGAAAATTCGTTACGCATGGCTTGATGAAAACAAAATCTGTATACTTAGAGTTCGTATATATACATCGTGTACCTATATGTCCGCTGAATAATTAATGCTTTTTTGTGCTTTGATGATCAGGTTATTTTGTAAAAAAATGGCGCTTTGCGAGACTGCTGATTTTCTCGAAATACCAAGGAAATGGACTTCCGAAAAGCATTGATTATGAAATGGGATATAGGTAGGTATTGTATATATATATATATATATCGTCGGGTGAGAAGAAAAGGCCGCTATTTCAACGAAACGCTCAAAAACATGTCATCTAGCTTTTAACTTTATCGATTTAAAGCTAAATATTAAAAAAAATCTGAAGAATATAGTAAGCAACTTATTAATATTTAAAATAATCTTATATTCTTCAATTAACTTATTAGTTTCTTAAATCTATAGTGTATATGTACCACTAATGATTGATTTGAGGATTTTTAAAATTCTGTTGCATAAAATTTGGCTTTAAATCGATAATGTTTTAATACCAACGTAAAATTGAGTACAAAAAAGGTATGTCCCTGGCATTTTATTCAACGCTGCGCTGAGATATCGGTTTCTTCCTGCCACCCAGCGATGTATAAAAAAAAAGCAGGGCTTCTGTTACTTCGCTGCTAATCTCGAGTGATGTCAAAAAACGCATGAAATAGCGACCTAAAGTAAATAGTTTTAACGTAGGCGGAAATGTATTTGAAACTTTTAACGAGATCATCTACATCGTCATCGGAAATAGGAATGATGAAAAACTTTCAAGATAACACACGTGCGGAACTTATAGTAGAGATAGAGCAATTAGTTTCTAAGATCTGCGGTATCACTTTGCAATAATTAACAATTAGTGCGGGATAAAAGATCAATTAAAGCCTCCTAGGCACAAACTGACTCATATCATCATCCAATTAAGCAGTCGATTCATCTCAGCCAAATTCAACGATATAAAGAAAAACAGGGATCAGTTCCTTATTAGCAGCTATGGAAGACAAGCGACAAACATAAGTGCGGTAAAGACAACCTTAAAGAAGCCTCTTTATGAAATGACGCGTTCTCAACGTAAGATGTCGACGACGACGACACCGAAGGATTCACCTCGTCTCGCCACTACGGCAATCAAGACATTCCTCGCTAATGAAATCCTTATTTTTTTTTCTTGTTGAGCTGCAGCAGCAATGATTTTTCCGACTATATACTTTTAACACCTGTTCGGTGCACCTTTGCCGTGCTTCTGATGCTGAGCGATGTGCGCGTATCGAGAGAGATGCGGGGGCAGTCGCGGCCGAGTGCAACGGTGCGAAAACTCGAGCACTGCTGCACCTATCGACAGCTGTTTTTTATATATATATACATATATATAGAATACAGGAAATGTCGATTGCGAAGGAATTGATGAATTTTCGATGCATGTAATTATACGTGCACGAGAGGCTTTTGCGCGTTGCTCTGAAAAATCTTGACGTTCCATTGCAAAATCATTCGCGCGTGTGTGAACTTCTCGATATGCGACTTTTATGAAGTTTGAAGTATAGGTACGTGCAGCAGTTCCAACAAATATGCATAGGAATTGTATCAATGGGGGCAGTTTGTAAATTGAGCTTGAATCTTTTATGCGATGCGCATTAAAATTCACGTGATAATAGTAAATAGTATAGTAGATCGTCTTGCTTTGGAATGATTAATTCAAACATCTATAACAAAACACAATGCCTCATAGATTCGAGACACTTGATCTCGTGAGTGAAAGAATTTATCTATCTATAAGCACCTATCTGCATTTTTTAAATATATATTTTACGTAGTGAATTTTGTCATGATATATGTTAATGACAACGCTACATCGGCATGAATAAAACATTTTAAGATGATTTTTTAAATCTATTGTCAGAAACTTATAACCTTAGCTTGGAAAAAAGACAAACATTGTTTCAGACGTGCAACACGTGCATTTATGTATATATATATATATATTATAAAGAAGGAATGGCATTGCTTTATACTTTTACCTTGAGATCCTATTGTCTGGAATTAACTAGAAATATAATGTAGTTGACAACTTAACATATGAATGTGACATCTGACTGAAATTAATGAAAATTAAGTATGTTCAGTTAAACTAGCCTACTTTGAATATTAATCACTTTTAACTGAAAGCCCCATTCTCGATATAAATCAATCGAACCGAATAATTGACAATCGATGAAAATATGGTGCGACACGTGCATGCCAAAGTTCGCCAATTGACTTTTTACGATACCCGATATAAATTTTTATGCGTTTTTTAACAAATCCCATTCATAATCATTTATTCAAAAATGACGAATTATCGTAACAATTCCAAATCTTGCATCATTCCCCCAAGTCTCTAGAGGGAAAATGTCTTCTCAAAAGAGATCGTTAAAGCGATTTCATCCCATGCGATATTCTAATTCGATATGCGTAATCCGCATTATACTGGTTATGTCAATTGAAAAATATTTATGTGTACAATGCATCTAGAAGTGTTTTTAAGCATTCGATGCGCAACGATAGATCATTAGCCGCATATAGCCATCAATTTGTGCGTAAGTGCGAAATGAAGAAAAGCGCAAACTTTCGTCATACGTACCAAGTGGCCAATAATTGCATAGCGGAGGAAAAATGTATAATTTGCACTGTCATTTTGACCAGCGCAACTGGTAATAAAAGAATATCTATACGAGAGAAAGAGCGAAGAAAAATGATTTCACCAGCACTGAATAAAAACCGAAATAGCTGTTGTTTCTCCAATTAATTCGTTATAAATAAGCCTTTTGCGATGTCTTCGATACCATCTCCTCATTATAACTCGATCGCACAAGCTATTCTTATACGATAAGTAGAAAATAAGGTATCTATCTATAAAGTCAAATGTGCGGATGTCTTATTAGGCTCTTAAGTGCTCATCTTCCGTAATTTGAAATAGAATAGCTGCTATTAGTGTAGGAGACTAGCATAGAATAATTCATCTATTCAATAGTGTATGTACTACACTGTGTACCCAATGAACAATTAAAATTGAATTAAAATTAAAATTAAACAATGCACAATTGAGGAGTGAACACCTCCTGAATTCCCACCAATCTCAAGCCAAAAGAGCACTTTTGTTAACCGCTTCTCTTAAAGGGTGACTTCCTCAAAAAAAAATGATTTTCAGGAATTTATTAAAAGAAAAGGATTGCATGGAATTTTTTTAAATTTTGAGGATGTATTTGTGTATAAATGATGTATCTACATAAATTTTTTTGTACGAAATTAATCATTTTTCAGCGTCTTATGCCCCATCTTCGGAAACTCGAAAAAAAAAGTTGGCTTACTGCTGCAGCGATTGCGGCCTTCAGAGTGCTTGAAATAAAAAAAAATTCCGTTAAACTATAAAACATTTACCGTACAATGACGCATGATTATGAAAAAAAATTAGAATCCAAAAATATAGTGGAGTTTTGAAAAAAATTCAAATTACGCTTAAAAATCTGACGATTTTTTGAATGGCAAATTGATATATTTTATCCATTCAAAAAACTGGTGGGTCATTGTATGTAAATACAAATACTGAACACAGTCCAAAAAGATTCAAGTTGATCGGATGATTTGTATTCGAATTAGAACTGCAGCAAATTTGAAAAATTTCTTTTTGAGAAAAACACCCTTAAAGATAAATATACTAATTGCATTGTTATAAATCAGCTGCTCTTTAGAAGGCTACCATTCAAAAACTGCTTGAAAAATTTATATAAAATTTTAATATGTTATTCCTGAAACTGTCGAAATATGCAACAAAAAAATCGATTTTTCAAAAGTTCGTCTGTTTCAGAACATTAGCTTCTCCGAGGAACAACGCTAGATGGCAGCCTAATAAATTTTCTACTCCCACAAACACATTTACCAATATGTTTATATGTATAGGAATTTCCGGATCGGCTTATTAATCAAGCAGTGTATTTAATAGCTGTGTCTGCAATTCATTTTTTTTAACCGAGAATAACAAATTTGTACACGATTTAAAATTGTCTACATTGTGTCAAATCATCCTATATAAAATATTATACACATATCTTCTTGTATGCGTTGCTAATTTCAACAAGTTTTTCTCCTAATATTAATACCATATTTATCCACTTGACAAAATGTTCGAGTAAATGCATTATAGTCAGAATCTCTACTACGTTAAGAGTTAATAAAAAAAAAGTATGGATGATGTTCCGAATAACTTTCGGCCTGATTTAAGAATAACTTGAGACCACTTCTACAAATACAATATTTCTATAAAAAGAGTCTAATTTTTGAATTTGTATAGTATACGTCACGATTTATTAACTATGATGTCATTTAGCACTAATATCAGCTTATAATAGTCGACATAATCGATTGCCCTCTGACATCAATATTTGGTAGCCATTTTTTGGCAAAAAAAATGTTACAAACGAAGCTACTTTATGAACCTTCTCCAGCAGCTATATAGAACAATTCCACTGAAATGATTACCGCCCTCGCAGTACCTAAAATAAGAAAAAAATAAAATGCTCAATAAACTTGTGGATACTTCCTGTAAAAAAATGACAAAGTTACGGAAAAAAAATTGCAAATCTTGCCTTAAAATTCTTATCTCTTACTTCCCTGAATATTCTTTAAAAGCCCATTCCTCCTCTCAAAAGAAGCAATTCAAATTCGGTACTAAAACCAAAAAAAAAACACGATGACTGAAGAAACAAAGGATCAGCGCAATCGCAGCGCAGTCTCGTTATTGAAGGAAAGCACTACACTATAATACGCACTTCCTGCATGAAATGAAGTCCTAAGGAATGGATCAGGCCAGCTCGTTAAAGGATCCAGCAGCACTCGTTCAATACGCGTATATGCATACGCATGAACACCATCCAAGACTTATAAGCGTGTGTGTATACATATATCTATATAAAACAGCTGCAGGCGCGCTCGGCCTTCGGGGTGAATGGCAAATATCGCGTGCGAGTATCGAAAAGGATGTTATGCGTCGCGGAGGTGAGAGAACAAACACTTGTACTGGCACGTACACATACATATTGTATATCCAACATATATACCTATTGCATATACTTCGCTCCACTTTGCATTTTCTACGGCGCGGCGGCGGAAGACTGATTGGGGCTTGAAATAAACGGATAATTTGTTTGACCAAGTGTCGTTGCGCCTGATGCAACGATGAACAGGGCGAGTATATGGACGTTTTCAAGAATAAATGCAGTGATGAATCATTCGCGGCACGTTCTAATGCTCTCTCTCTCTCTCTCTCTCTTACACACACACACACACAAACGCACATACACTATTCGTTTGCCTTTTACTTTCAATTTGTGCGCTTGTTCTATGCAAATTGTTTTGGTGTTACATTATTTATGCCGCGCGGCATTGTATTACTTATAACGGGTGAGCGTTGCTAGTTTTTTGTTACATTAGAGTAATGACGCTGATTTGTGACACGGGTCTTTGACAAATTTCTGTAAATTGAGTTAGCACAGAGTTTACTGCACACTCGCAGGTTGGTTTAATCGAGATTTAATCATGCACCTATAGGATATTTATTGTGAACTTAACAATAGGGTCGGAAATTTTCTATCACCTTTATACTTATGTCGTACCCGCAGATGTTGACGATAGTAAATGTAACAAGTAAATGAAAAAGAGTCGTGTACGGATGAATGGTGTCAGTCGACGGAATTTCGAAAATTTTCCACATTCCATTTTTCATGCTTCTCGTACATAATTAGCCTACCGCTAACCAAGTAACTTTTAGTGTCTGCAATTCAACGGCGCACGATGTGTCCATAGATTCTAAACCAAACTAGTTGAGTCTAGTAAGAACGGTATTATTAAACAATTAGCGCGGACGAATGGAAGGAGTTATAACGAACTTTCTGGCATATATGTCGCGCTCATTGTTTAGCGATAATCACGAGAACCGCTGCTAAGTGTAAGCGTGCATAATGCGGACCAAAGTGATGAGGAATTGCGAATATATTGGACTTGAACGACGTTCATGTGTGTGTATGTGTGTGTTTAGGTTCTGCCAGTGTAAATTTTGGGCGTGAAAATGAGTACTGCTTGAGAAACAAAGAACTGACGACCCATTCAGGATTCGCGCTAATTTTTCTCTACCAGGTACTAACAGACCTTGTGTCTTAAATTCTAAAATAACATTTATTTCTGGCAAAATTTAGGAACTAAAATGTGAAGCGACACATTCTTATCTCCAAATCTAATCCTTAAGTTTCGCTCGAGTTGGGGTCCACGATATCATTATGTTAACCGACCCGGACACGTTATTGCGCTATTGCGCAAAATAAATGCACAAATCTATAATATCGCACATCAAGGCTATATGGTGTAGGAGAAGAGAACAATGATTTGCAAGGCATAAAGCGCGCCCGTAAACTTTTTTTCATAATCGCGAAACACTTGTAATTTGCGATATATTTAACGAGATGGAAACGCATATAAAAGGCAAATTGAATCTCCAGCCTTTGCCGATCGATGTAAATAACGATGCCTATAAATTTCACCCACGCTAATTAAAGTATAAAACGACACTTGTCGCGAGCTCTCGAACATTATACAATAAACAATCGACAATCAACGATTTATTTAATTCTTCCGTGTATCGAAACTTTCGCTAATTATACAGGCAAATAAAAGGGAGGAAGCCTTAGAATAAGAGCCGCTTTATAGATCACGAAATTGACAAAGTGCAATTGAAAATCGCACACCTAAATATTATATATCGAAATCCGGCCGACCGTTCGCGCTCGTCACATATATCAATCGTATCAATCATAATTTAGTGACGCGAGCGTTTGCAGACACACGATTCCGTCGCACCTTATTGTTATACAAAACTATCGCGCCGCTGTTTACAAACGATACCGTTTCGTTGCGAATCATGTGTAATTCGCGCTCGGCCAGCTGTTACGTAACCTTTTATGGATGCGACCGGTGCGGTACCTCCGTAAATATATAATGTTCCATTGCAATGTATGCTAAACAGTTTTTTCTTGTCGCACTTTTTAGTTGGGAATTTTTATGGATTCGAGCTGTAGGGATATGTTATTAAGATCCATTGCGGGGCTTGGTATTTGCGAGTTGCAGGCTTACATCATTGTTCGTGTGATTTAACGATTTTTTTTTTTATAAAGATGTTGGCATTCGCTAATAATTTACTTACTAATATTGACTTGCTTGAATAAAAAGAACCCGAAACGAGATGGACTCTAACCACCGAACTAAAACGTCCGCGCTGCTATCGATACGCTGCATATTCTCCTATTGCGGCTCCTCACTCTCTCTCGGACACTACCAATACTATATATATACTCTACTTATACAACATTTCCTAATTAGAAACCTACGAGAAATTTTCAAAGATATGTATAAAAGTATAAGGTAAATTACACGCATAGATCAACTATAACTTTTGACGATATCTATTTTATAAGAGTTTGTTTGCAATGCAGAATAATTATTAATGCTTTGCAAATATGATTAAATTATTTCGCAACATTCGTAATAACTGATCCCATAACATATATATACCTACTTAAGAGAATTCTCATCCTACGTATTCCTATATAGTTATGTATCTCAATTTAGAAATAATATAATATATGCGCGAAATGCAAATTTCTATATATAATTAATGGCACGCACCATACCAATGAGTATGGACATACAATAATGATTTATGCACAATTAATAAATGCGAAAAAGTCGAGTTTCCGAGTGCCGTAAGATTAATTTCCCTTTTGTAACAATTATTGAATATCCTTTCTTCGGCAACTAGATAATTATACCCGCGCGCGAATAATATACTAAGTGAAAACGATTACTATCTTTTAATTAAAATTTATCTACCAAAGAAACGCTCGTGCGTCTCGTGGAAATCTGAAATTATATGCTTTGGTGAGAGGAAAAAAAAATATAAAATCTATGCGAAATGCTGGCAGTATTGTAAAATATTTTTATCACTCGGTAGCATCATACACACACACACACACGCAAGTGCATGTCAGTAGTAGAGCATCGGGAAATAAGATTTTAGTATCCTGCATCTTCGTGCGTTTCTTTTTTTCACCCACGGCTATGCCACTAAGTCATAACCGCGGCGAAAGCGAGAGACGCGAGGAGATAAAAACTAGGTACGTCTTATTTCTTTTTTTTCTACGCACTGATAAAATCGATTAAATAATCCTGTAAATTCGCAAGATTTTTTTTTTTTTTAAATAAACTGTTGCGAATATGCTGCGATTATGTTTTTATGAAAATGCAAGTTGGTGACGGTTGACAGTGTTTGACAATAAAATTATATAAGAATCCAAAAAGTAAGAGCTGCAAAAGACAATATATTTTTACACTAGAAAATATTTGAGATATTTTCAAGATTGCAGATTATAACGTTCGACCAATTAAAATTTGTAAAAGATAAAAGACGTGATTTTATTTTTTCCAAGTTAGTCTTAATATTTCTATAGAATCGCATGTATGCTGCAGTAAAACAAATCTATAGTGTAATATCTGAATATTGATGAAGGAAATAGTACAATATAATAATTACAAGTGTACACAAGTCGTTTGTGAACTCTCATTGTAATTACATGTCGTTACTTAATAAAGTTGATAAAGCTAATGTTTCTGGTCTCTTGTTTACATACAATGCAATGATTGCATCTATAGGAACACATTAATATTCTACGCGTTTATGTTGCAAAACTTTATTTCAATTAATAAATATATATACGCCTTCACAGTAAAATATTTTGTTTTATTATACAGAAGATTAATTTTTCATATTTTTTTACTTATTTTTTTTTTTAATATTGAATTTTGGGTTTGTAATTTATGAAAAAGCAATTGTCATTGATTAAATTTTCGCGTGGAATCACTCACCAAGCAAAAAAGTATAATTTTAGAAACTTAATGAGTCCGCGTGTGAAGTCGTTAAAGAGAGAACCATAATTCAGAACACTTATGTTACAGCATTAAAATACTTATACCATTATGCTGCGATACTAATTGCATCAAATTTCTTTTGTATTTCGTTGAAATAAAAATAAAAATTGTACGGTAGGAATAAGAAAGATGTAAAAATAGGTATAGGCTCTTGTGAAAGACACGACCGTAACTACAAAGACAAGCGGGAGAAAACGTTTGTACGAAAAAAAATAATGAAATGTCACTTGCACTACAACGACGAAAATATACTCTCCATAAACAGCATTATTTACCGTTGTGACAGCTGCCTATATAACAATCAGGTCATTCCGCGTGTGAAACTCTGTAATCTTCGTATGCAAATAACTTTTACAAAATATCTCTAACGAGCGAAACATTCGAATCAACCCGAATAAACGCAAGTACCTACTGAGCATGTACCTCATCCTTTCTCCAACAACAAACATCTCACCGCAGGAAACATACTATCCTTTAGGCATCTAAAACATATTCGCACACTCCTGGCACGTGTATATAAAGACAAGTTTCCAAGTGCGCCTCGCGGTCCAGAGCCGAATGAGCAACTTCGAGGACGTGTCGCGAGAGATATGGGTGGACTGGAGACGGTGAGAAACGTGTGCGCTGCACGGAAGCGATGTCCGCCGCGTCATCCCCTTTTCTCTCTCTATCCGGAGGATATGTACAAAGGCCCAATAGTAAGTAATTGGCCGCGGGCTAATTCTATAATCGTTTTACGGCGATCGCCATCATTAACGCCTGCGGCCATTTTATACGCGAAGGACGATACGATGATATATATCCTCTGTGTGTACAGTCCAGGCCGGAAAAACGAACTCAGGGCAATGCGATGTACGCGCGCGACTTGCTTAATTGCCCGGCGTTTTATACACGGCTCTTTTGCGCGAGTGATTCATAAAAAACACGTTGCCGCTGCAAGGAGAGAGAAGAAAGACCTGTACACGCCGGTCGTCAGCGATTCTTTTTGTTTTTCCCACGAGGATTCACCGCGCGATATTTGCCGCTGCACCGAGTCAGTCTTATATAGCCTTTGATTGCTGCGAGACAATTACTTTTTTTTCCTGGCAATTTACGTAAATTGACAATTTATTTTATCAATATACGTACGCGGTATGAGATCGTGCAGTGCTGCGAGTCTGACGTGTGTATATAATTGTTTTAAGTTGTACCTGCTTTAGGAAGAAGTATTTCTTTTATTTAATTGTTTATATAAAAGCTTACGGTATCGTCGTGAAGAAAGAGAAGCTGCCTTCCAGATTAGATTGATCTTTTATTATGAGTCCGAATTGAAACAAAATACATTTTAACGATGATTGTGTGCATATTTATATCGATAAAAATAGGACGTTGACGTGACAACGTATGCGAAGTAGACAACAACTAAATTTAGTTAAGTTAATATTACCTAAAATATGTAACAAAATTATAATTGCAGGTGTGCAGGTTAAAATTTAACTGCTCGTAGGATAAAGAATAGAGAAAGTATATATGTATGGATGTATGGCTACAATCTCCGTCCGAGGTTACCGATTCATTCGTACGTTTCAAGGTCTAAATTGGTAATTTTACATTCCATAATACAAATTACGCTTTACTTACACGTTTAAAATCAACATCAGAGTACTATATAATGATGGTGTAACTTTAAATGTATTCAATACTGCATGTACATACGTGATATATATAATATATATATGGGTGGTTCTACGCAAATTTTCCTTGACTTAAGCTCTTTAAATTAAGCTCTTATAGAAAATGGGCAGCACAAAGAGATAAGAGACACAGCACTTCAAAACAAGTCATTTTTATCAGATGTAAATTTACATGTGAATTCCCATTTGACATATAAATTGATAAAAATGACTTGTTTTGTAGTGCTTTAGCACGGTTTCGGAGAACAGAGTTTAGACGAGAGACAGAGTTTAAAGCAATTGCCGCTACACTTGGTTAGTGTTCACTTGCTCACCTGAGTCGTCTAAGGCTCGTGCTCCACGATTCTGCCCTTTGTATTTCTCGAGCTCTCCATTTCTCGTGAGCTGCTGTATTAATCGCCGTGTAGGTGAACGATCAAGGAAAAACCATCGATATGAACTTTTCTTTTTCTTGGCATTGTATATACATATATACAAGAGTGGCCTTCTATGTTGCGAAATATTTATTATTGATGCGGTGATGATAATATGAATAGACTGACGTTCGAGTGATTTTGTGATAAGTTACTTGGAGCTACGACACAGTATTTAAATTATTGGAATTATGGATTTATATTGCATTCCTAATGATTCACGCTAATTTAAATAATAATATTCATTTTTCTTCTTTGGTTAAATAATGCTAATGTTTCGTTGGATTATTTATATACATATAGGTTTGTTTACTTTTTCTATAATTCATGGACAGATTATGCAATTTATGAAAATAGATGTGAAAATATTTTATGCAGAAATGTCTTGAAATATGTAGAAAGCGTTGTAAAATGAAAATGCATTATTCAATTGAAAATTGCTACCTGATGTATTTTTCAAGTGGTAAGAAAAAGAAAAAAATCCGCGGAGAATCGTCGAATCGAAATCGATACAGCAATGTATAAAGAGTGCATGCATTTACGGCGCGCAATAAAACGTCTAAAAATTTACTATTTTACGAATTCGATTCGTTTCTGTTACTTTCTTATAATAACTTCTCCTATAGAATATTAAAAATCTATCACAACTAAAATAATGCACTTAATTTTCTTTTTCATTCAAAGAACGTAGACTGCACATTTTATCTACTTCGAAATCATTGCACTGAGATGCTCCATAAAGAGCAGCTGCAATGCGACTTGAAATAATAAAATTTATCATTGTAGGTGATAATATTTACGACTTAACTGCACATGGAAAAATTAACAATTTTCAGCTGAAACCAGTTCTTACCAGGACGCATCAACATCTGAATTTTCAATCAATCACAGATAGTCATAATTCTATATCATTATTATTTCTATTATCGTTATTACCTCTAATGGGAATACTAAAGTTTCGCAATTTCTTTTACTACCGTCGTATCATGATCAACAAGAATTTCGAAAGCAAAAAAGTATATAACATTCTCCCTGAAAATATTTATATTCGCGGGAGATATATATCTGGATTCATTTCAAAGGCAGAGAGAAAGATTGACGATAAAAACAATTCTATGCTTATTGGAAAGGCCATTCGTACAATTAAACTGGATTACAATGAGAAAAATTTTCCACTGGTGCCAAAGTCATTAGGCACGACCAACAATTAAATCCTCCATGTCTTATTCTACAATTATACAAATGGATATAATACTTAATTAAATTCAGTGCGTTAATACACATATATAATAGCTCGTCCAATATTTATTCCATATTGCCACGATATCGCACCAACGGATACGAGAAATCAAGCAATTGTGCGCTTGATTTTTATATTAGCCGCAGGCAATATATTATCCCGCATTAAAGCATACAGTATTTTCGACTGGTATTGTTTTCGTGGATTTGGTACTATCCTATTGGTATACGTGTGCAATAGGTATTACGGTATTATTGCATTGATATATTTGATACGAAGTATTTATTGACCGAATGTTGCAACAATATTGACAAATAATGACAAAAATAGCTTTTGAAGCTTCACTTAAACAGACGTATTTGAAATTGTATCAAATTAAAATAATTCATTCATCAAATCATAGTCATAGTCGATTATATCTCTTAATTGATTTTCATCATGATTATTGTATACAATATATTATAGTACTCATCTTTTGCTTATAAAATTACGGATATGTGCATGGTCGGAAAGATTTCTACCTTACCAGTTTTTACATTTAACCAAATATATAAAGATAATAGAGTGACAGACAGTTATTTTCCAAAAATACGTGTCTATATATTTATTTACTTCGTTAAATGCAAAAATTGGTAAGATAGGAATGTTTCCGCCCGTAACACATCCTCTTAAAATAATTAGAAAGATCAGAACAACACTTAATAGAAATACTTCACACGGTGATAGGCAAATTTAAGAATTTGCAGGTCTATAATTCGACTTGTTCAATTTGTTTTAAATAGCATTGCTCTGTGATATCTTTGAATAAAAATATTCTTATCTGAATCAATCTTGATAAACTATAACACAAAACCCTTTTCATTTTTCCATCTATACACATAGCTCTGATTTTATTCACAGCTGTAGAGCAAAAACATTAATGAAACTGAGTTGGCCATAATCGTCAGCGAATTATTCCTAAATTGAACTCGTCAAATCCCAAGAGTTTCCTGTTGCATTGTTTCTTCAATCATAAAAAGGCTGCCGTATCAGCGTTAATTGCAGACGGCATTAAACAGAAATGAATATCAGATATATATTCAAGTCTCGACAAAAAAAAATGTGCTGCTCTAAGGTAAAAAATGACCCATATATCCGTGCAACTAGTATAAGGTCGAAACAATCAGATATCAGCCGGTGCAGATCATCGGTGGATTAATTAGCATAATGAGGGTCGAAGAGCAGCGTTCGCGGAATCGCTGCACCACCAACGACGTCGCGCATGGAAGAACATGCATCCGTGGTGACATATCCAATTTTGCCCGAGATTACCATTTTCGATGCACGTACCGCAACTGCCTAGACAGCACAGCCATGATTCTTCTCCTCGTGCAGGTATACAGGTAGTTGTAAATCATGCCGTGCGAATTTCATAAGTTAACCGAGCCAAATTAATAACTGCAGCGCTCGAGAAGCTACCATTAGCTTTTTATTGCGTACAGGAATTGACTTGTAGAAAAAACAGCAGCATTATTACTTGCAAAGCTATACTTTGCAATTTGCATCCAGTCTTGAGACGCGCAAGAATTCCTAAAGTATCTTTCCATGCTAATCTGGATTAAATAAGTGTATACACAAAGATACTCGTCATTTTAAATATTATTTGCATCGTATAACCCGACGGACGCGCGATAAAATATCATACAATTTCAAAAACAATTCTCGTGCATCGGTAAATAATTATACTTTTCGATTCAAGCAAAACAAACATCCAATTGAGTACATCTTGTGTACATTTTAACGAAAAAGAATGCAATCAAATAAACGAGGACAATTGAAATCACTATAGATGTTAGAAGTTTGGTCGCTTTGGCGGGGTACGTGCCGTAGTATGTCAGCTCCCCGTACCGAACGCATTAAGAATTCCAGCTGCGCGCGCCTGTACTGTAGGCAATTTTCGGTCGTCGCCGACACTGAACGAGTATATAGTTTCCCAGCTCCCCAAATACTCAAAATACTTTTTGCGCGTGATTGACATTCCAATCATTCTTGTTGCGCTGGCAATGAAAGCGGGAATGATCGAATGTTTGGATTAAGAAACGGAATGGGAATATTTTTAAATTCTATTGAAAAATAACTTATTTTAATCAAATTTATATGTTTTTCTTCAAATTGATGAATTTTAATTGTTAAGTACTTGGTATTTTGTCATTTTTAAAAAGCATTCAATTTACCTTATTGCATGCAATGTTGGGAAAATCCTATTAAAAAACTGTATTCTCTCTTTTCAATTTGGTCTCCATAATACTAATAAATTAGGACCTGTACAGCATTCTTTTCCGTGTTACATATTTAAGTTGCATAGAAAGATTGTAGATTAGAGCATAACTATACAGATGCTACTCAACAATGTAATATTCAAACTATAAACTCTTGAAGAGCATGTTTTTGCATTTAAAATCGTACATGATTTTTTCGTGAGTACCTTTGTAATCTTTTTTGTATGAAAGACGTCTTAGTTATGCTGTGCAAATATTAGTATAAGTAATAGTTTGATTAATTTAAGTAATATCCTTTTGTAATTTTGTATAAAGTCTTTTATCCTTTTAATCTAAATAAATAAATAAGTAAATAAATTATTGGGTATATTTATTTGTACGAATTACTTGAATAACAATTATGTCAAAATATTTCACCGAATGACCACATATATTATTATCTTCTTAATTGTATAAATCCGTTGTATAAAAGTAAAATTAGTTAATATCATTTACAAGAATTTCTTATCCTACTTTTATCATCTGTAGCTATTTTACCAACAAAAGGCAAAACCTTGCCTTCAATAAACAACTGCTTTGATCTATGCATAACTTGATTGTGCTTGCCGCTTATAACTTATACTATATCTATACACATTCACTGAACAACATTTCTATAACAAAGAGGAAAGCAAAATGTTAAAAACTATATGAACATAAAATCACGAAATTTTACTTCAATCATTTTCAAACACTATCTGGGCATGAACTTATTTACCATAAAAAAAAATCAAAGATCCACACAATATATAAACAAGCATAAAAATGTTCCTCTCATCCTGCAATAGCTAAGGGAATTCGCACCGTGGTTTCGTAACGCAAAGAGGAGCAGCTGCAGCTGTCGCCAAATAATTAGCCGCGCGCACGAGGATCGCCTTACAAGTTCCTTTTTGTTCGCTTTATATATATGCACTCTGTACACGCGATAGTTTGGAACTGACGCGAGCAAACCAGAATCTGCGCTGAATTCCGTAGCGTCGATGAGGCGTGCGGACCATTTCGCGTCCGATGTGGATAGTTATCGTGTGCGAAAAATCGATCGGATCTGCACGTGTATAACCCATGGAAAAAGGGCTGAACGCATCGAGACTTACGTAATCTGTAGCCCACTAATTTTAGCGCATAAAATCATTTTAATTCAGACTATAAGATACAGTTTATATCACTTTTGAAGGATGACAAAGTGGAATGTGAATGTATATAATTTATTTTGAATGTGTTATATAGTTTCTGTAATTTTCCTTTATAGACGGACTATTTACGAAAACAGGTCACTGCATTTTTCCGCTATCTCTCGGCACTCGGCACATGCGTTCGAGAAATTTTTTCCGTCTCACGCATTTTTTATTGATTGTCTTATTGCGCGTGTTTTTCGTCAATTTGATTGCGAATAAATACGACAATTGAAGATCGTTAATTGAGTTGTACAATTGAAAACCCGCGTTCATTTTTTCAGGACCTAAAATTTATTTGTTGAAAGAAATCCAAAGGGTAATGTATTTTATAAGATGTTTATTGTATTGTTTTTATAAAGAATTTAAATAAAGAAATGTGTGCCAAGGAAAATTGAATAATATTGATAAGTGTGTCTGTGCATTGCGTATAATTGAATATTTTTTCTGATTAACTCAAGTATTATAAAACAATTCCAATAATATTATTATAAAATAAAAAAATGTATTTTCAGTTAATATTTTTTCAGTACCATAACAAACTTCTCTTTTCATCAAATCATGCATTTAGATACCGACTAAATTGAATGCATTTGCATAACGTTTTTGTGTCCAGCAAAAAATACAGTTGACCAATAACAAAGAAGTATTAACATAGAAATATATACATAATATATACCACTTTCCTTGCAAGGTTCCCGATGCTGATTACAGATACAGTTTTGAGCAAAGTCAATGGTGCTTTTCTATAACCGAGTTAAAAGACATTTTTCTCAATCCGAATAGAAAGTTTCAAACAAATGCAAATGCATTCAAGTATGCATCTCAGTCCCTGTATTCAAAAGCCTCATTAATGCGATAATTCCAAAAACTGTACCATTCACACGCACACACTTTCCCTCTCATTATTAAGCAAATGATCAAACGCCTATATAAGGTAATGTAATAAATAGCTCCTACTTGTCTACTTCAAATATATACAATTCTTAGGATTTACATTCGTCACACTCGAAAGTTCCACCAATACGCGATCTTCGTTGCTATCCGATAATGCGAGTGCAGCGATCCAGGACGATCGATTCACTGCATTAATTTGTTTTTCTATCCCCGCGCGGATTTCAGAAAAAGATAATTTAAAAAGCTGCCGGCTTCAAGGCTTCAATATATATATATATATATACCTATATTGCCCGTTTTATACAGTCGGCTGCCAAGTGTTGAGTTTGCCGACGGGAATTGCGGAAATGCGTTTGCCAGTGTAGTAATGTAGTCTTTTACCGGATCTCTGCAGCTGAGTGAAGGTCGACGTCGTGTACTTCTTTTGATCCTTTAATGCCCGCTGCGCCGTTTCGATTATACTGCCTTGCGATATTTTTCTTGGTAGAAACGACACATAATGTGTACACAAATCAACAAATTGCGATCGATTGGATTTACGATCTCGTATAACGCGTGTATGCGCAGTTTTATAATTTTACTTGTAAATTAAATTACATTAGGTTTTATTGCGAGACCAGGAGAATGGGTGGAAAAGTTTTCATTTTGAAAACAGTACGTAAACTATTTTTATTGAATTCTAATTGCGACCTATATTTTAGTCCTTAACAAATCATAAGAAATTATTTAAAATCAATTAAATAAAAGCCAATTAATACCTTTACCTATTGGAAAATCAATATACTTTTATTAGTGTTATAGTTGTACATATGGATTGATCAAATATATGCAAAATGTGAATTTCAATTATCGAAACGCTTCACATTCCTTCATTTATGAAAATGTATAAGTAGATTCATTAGAGTTTTATTATTATACAAGTGCTGATTGAGAAAAAATATTCTGACTATATTGAACTAAATATATACAAATTACAGCGAGAATTCAAACAAACGTACACGGAAAAAAATCGCAAGCAGAGTTTCATGAGCCTTCAAGCAAAATTTACCGAATAGCTTGAGCTGAACTCATCAAGCAAGATGTGACTGACGGTTATAGAACATCTACAGAACTAGTTCGGTAAATTTTACTTGATCAATCGAATAAAAGAAGTTAGGCATACTTTACCTAGCGAATCAAGTAATTATTGCTCGCGCGCGTGGATTTTCTGTCGCTTGCCGCTGTAGTTGTTTACACCGTGTGATATGCACATAGCAACCGACAAGCGTATTTAATACACAGGGTGCACAAATTTGGAAAATATTGAATATAAAATTAGGACTTATAAATTAAATAACTTGAAAAGTTAATGTTTGCATTTTAGTAAAAGAGAGTGTATTATACACACTCGAGATTGGAAGACGGCAAAGTAATCTTTGCTTGATTGTTTAGGCACTTTGTATTTGACTGTTATTTCAGTATGTATTACCGAATATTTCCAGTAACATTTGCCCAATAACTTCAATACATTTTGCTTAATTCCTGCTTCAGTGTAATCTGCCGAGCTAAATTAAGTAATGTTTGCTTGCGAGTTTTTTCCGTGTATTATTACCCTTGCTTTTTTCCTGTACTCCATGAGAATAATAAAAAAACTAATTAAATTACTTAAATTATTTATTGTAATCATATTTACGATAAGCCTCATATTCAAATTATAATTTCAGGGCTTCAAATTCATTAATATAAGCATTGTTATATATTACAATTATGCTTTAAAAGCTCTTCTAACTTGTAACACGCACATCTAATGAGGTATTACATGTCATGACCCAATTTTCTGTAGGTTCAAAAACGATTATATTAATAATTTATTTTTCCCTTTTAAATCAATGTATATTACGCCAACATATTTTACATTTTTTACAACTTGCAATTCGAGTTTTCATTATCTGCAATTTATATAGTACATTGTATAGAAATTAGTGATTGTGAAAAAATGTAGATAAATTGATTTTAGTTTTATATCATTCTGATTGCAGCTTTTTTCTCTCAGAAATCAAACCTACGATCAAAGCTAATGAGCGTTACAGTTTCATTGCGTAAATACATACATACCATGATGCAATATTATGTTAAATAAATAAAAAAAAAATTGTTTTTTTACAATCCTATTACTTTGAATATAAGAAACACTTTACCGTATGTTAAAAAGTATAAATATTAATTGGATGTTGAAACAGAGATTGTATTAATAACTTTTTTAACCCTCTGCGCACGGGCTTACCTATATATTATATATCACTTTTGTGCATTTTGAAGGATCAGATATTTCATCGTAATGCATAAACGGGTTAAGTATATAAGGCACAAATGAATTTTGTAATAAATTATAAATACTAGATAAATAGGATATTTACATATATTAATTTAATTAAATGATTTATTACATTTCCCGTCAATTATCATATTGTCTTTCACAATTTCGCTCTCCTTTATCATCAATAAAAAATCAATCAGGTACGATAATGTGTATAGTACAGATAGTACTTTGATAAAAAATTAACTATAGGTATACACATTTAAAAGGCATAAGATATGAGCCAGCGATAAGGGGTTTATCAAAACACTGTGTGTACACTTACGGCAGCTAATTGATGTCGGTTTCTAATATTTTGGATAAATTGTATACAGTATCCTCATGTATAGTACTGAATAGCTTATTGACTGTGCATCTGCATTTATCGTGTATGTTCATGGCGATTCATCTGCCCGTATATTCAACTCAAAGAAACGAAAAAAGAACATCTTTTTGATCTTACTAAAATCATTACTCTGCATATTTTTAAATGACCTAATCGCGACTGGGAAGCCAATGCAAGATCGCTGCAGTTAAAATAGCGTAACCGAATTTCAAATTCGAAATAATCAAACACACAAATATGCGCGAAATTCAAATGAACTTAACGCCCGAGAGAAATACGAAACAAAAAAAAAGAGATCAATTAGTTCGGTTAAGGCGCAACTTTCTATAAGCGCATCGCTCGTGTACTTAAACTCCAGTGGCAAAGTAAGTATCAGCGGAACGAGGTCTCGAAGGAAAAGCAAAGAAAAGAAACCGCACAAAAGCAGCGGGGCAGCATCGATTTCAGGACAAGACTCATGAGCAGTAGGCACTTTCACCCACTCTCGAAGTACTGCTGCTGCTGCTGCTGCTGCTGTCGATGCTGCTGCGGTGCCTCGTCGTCGTATGGTTGTCGCGCTGCAGCGGGGAGCCTCTCGTTCCGCTCGCTCGATCTTCCATCAAGCTCCTGCGCCGCTGTGATCGCAAACACGGCGTTTTTATATGAGGGCGCGCTTCGCTGAATGCGAGAGCGAGAGAATATAGGTACGCCTTGGCCAATCATTGAGGGGGCTGCCCCGTTCTTAACCTGCATCTGCAATAACTCTGCCTCGCTCTCTCTCTCTCTCTCTCTCTCTCTCTCTCTCTCTCTCTCTCTCTCTCTCTCTCTCTCTCT
>UELU01139243.1:0-18278 GCA_900490025.1 Megastigmus dorsalis | reverse complement strand
CCTCCCTCCCTCCCTCCCTCTCGCTCTTTCTCACTCCCTTCTATATCTCTCTCTCTCTCTCTCTCTCTCTTCCTCTCTGGCTGTGTGTCTCGCTACCGGAGTTTCCGCGCTTTTCCGTCAGATGGTAGACACAGGCGGAATTTCCGGTGTGTATATAATGTATATGTAAACGCGCCTGCGATCGCGACGCTACCTCGAGGATATTCCGCGCACACGTATAGCGTAAATTTTTCGACATGTGACGCGCCGCATGACCAAGTCAAGTCAGTCGCGCCGCCGGCCGCCGACCGCGGCGACCACAGACCCTACACTCGAAACGACAGCCGCCACAGGTGACGCATGAGTCATGACTGTGCGTCGTGACATGGTGGCTGGTCACTTTTCTCGCAATCATCGCAATTCGCATGCGCACATTTGAATTGGTCGGCGTGGGTTCGGTTCGGATGCGATCCAATGTATGATTTCACTGTTGATTATTGTCTGGTACAGAAGTAATTATTTTGTATACCTGTATAATAGTCGTCGAACATGGAAACACTGTTGTCCGAGTTATCATATTCTTATATAGATATACATGTCGCATGTGGTAGGATATGAAAAAATAACAAGTTTTTCTGATGGTCAAATACTGGTCACCGATCGTCACATGGCTTTTCAGTGTCACGTGATTATATATGCATTGCTGAATGCTGATTGCACTCACACACAGTTGCACTTACACACTCAACACAGGTCGCACACACATATATACCTACCAGACTATACTGCTATAGCTATACCGCTGATGGCTGAACATTGCAGCAAAAATGCATATTGGCGGAAGGCGTGAGAGAGGAATTAGAGAGATGTATATACTCATAAATGTGAACGTTGGATGTGTTGCTCAAGAGCAAGAGAGCGCGAGCACGAACGGGAAGATAAAGACAAAGATATATACGTATTAAGCATATGAGTACGCTCAGATATCTGTAAGTATGTGTATATGCGTGCTTCATTAATGACTGGTCCTGGACTCTGGAACTATAGGTAGCATTTCAACACTGAGAGTGCTCGTTTTATGTAAAGTACACATATATAGGAGGGGAGAGAAAGAATGCGAGAAAACGAAAGAAATAAAAAAATACAGATGCAATGTCGTTGGATTTTATGTGCAGTTAACACGTCTCCTGAGTATGCGTGAAACGAAATTCGATGTTTACATATATATATATTAAATTAAAGTGATGTGTATGTATACACAGGCGAGTTTTGTGTGAGTGTGTACTATACAAATATGCGGACTTTGATGAACCAGAACGATATCTAACGGTGAATGTGTTGCAGATGATATAGGTACAGTTGTTGGCTTCATATTCTTCGAGAACAAACACTTTTTTTAGAACATGTAAAAATGGGGAAAGCAGTTGACTGGCACGACTAAAACACTCATCGTTATTTATAAACAATGATTGTTCGTACTTATAACTATAGTTCATGTTATGACAGAAGTCGGAATAAAAATTTGAGGCGTGATAATACTTTATTACGCTTCACCGTCTTCATTTAGATTGGAGAAAACGAAACAGCTTTTTATATTGAAACATGATTATAAATATATAATATGCACTTACGTAATATTGAATGCAGTGTATATAGTTTATTTGTAATATTTAGACAAGTTTTAGTGCATGCTTTACAAGCACGGCGATAAGCTAATTATTCTCTAGCGGAATTAAGAGTGGAAGATTTCATGAAACGTTATAAGTACCATCACAAGATCGTTAATTGTTATAAAACAAATCTGATAAAAATATGATTTTTTATTATCATTTTAATAGTAGCAGGAAGTAGGTCAATATCGATACAACCCGGAAACGTAGTTTTTAAAAAAGTCTTCAATGTTCTTGAAATCGTGTTATAGTGACGTTCATTACATAACTACCTCGAGTAGCTTAGTAGTGCGTTCGTACATTTTATACGCCTTGAATTTGACGAAACAATAGGTACGATCCAAGCGTTGTTACACATGAAGCATTGTAATTAGTCCTGCTAAACTCCTAGCATACAAATTACGCAATTTTGTTGTCTTAACATACTCTAGAACGTCGAAGAGTATGCCTCAAAGAGCGGAATTCTATTAATCAGCAGCAATATTTTGAATGTAAGTATATAAACAGTTGCTGCTCGATCGGCAACGAAAACCTTATTTCTATAATTAAATAATAGGACGCTCTACTGTTCTCCAAATGCTTAAAGAAACGCATTGATTTGTACATGTTTGTACATAATATTTTATCTTCAAGCTTCGGAGATGTTGAAATGGCGTATAGTTAAAGCTGGACCCTCGGTAACTGTGTTATGAACTTATCGTAATCTAGAGAAGCAGTGTCAGCAGGCGGTTGTTTAGTGGAAGGCAAAAAAAAACAAAAGCGTGAGAGAGCGAGAGATTCGAGGTAGTAGTAGAGAGAGAGATAAGTAGATAAATAGATAGATAATTTATTGAGACTAAGGACTCACTGGTCTAATGTAGTACGTAGAGGAGCCCTGGCCTCCCATTACATTATAGTATTAATAATAAATAAAAATAAAAAGGTAAATTATTAATTAGTATTAATCTTATTAGTAAAAATTATATACAACATCGCAAAGCGACTAAACCCAAAGGCAGAGAGAGAGAGAGAGAGAGAGAAGGAAGGTGGCAAAGTAACTGATCCGAGGCAAGATATATAGGAGAGAGAGGGACTGAAAATCGAAGACGATCCTGTATATATATATGCACACCTAATATCGACTCTCATGCACACACATACACACGTATATATACATGAAAAACATACAACAGGAGAGACAGAGATAGCTCATGATGGGTAAACCTCTCATTCTCTCGCTTACTCTAGACACATGGCCGCCCGCAATACAACTCCTGCTCTCTCTGTGTCCACCTCCACACCGCGAGTGCGCCAAAAGAGAGGTATTAATGCATGTGCTCCTATCAACCGTGTGTATACGTACACGGCAGACATTACGTCACCAACTTTTTTCTCTTCAACCGGCGATTACAAAGTACAATGCATGAACAAAAATCGATAGGGTGAGGGATCGGAGAGGTATTTCAAAGAGTGAAAAAGAGAGAAAGAGAGACATGTAGACAGCTGGTGTCTGTCGCACACTTTCACATACTAATATTGCCCTTCATCCTCCCTCCTTTCCGTCACCGACCAAAGGGATCGAAAAACACGCGCGCGTGCGTGGAGTTCGTTCCGTGTGTCGCCCTTTCTTTTCTGCTCCTACATGTATATCCCTCGTCATGGTGGCTGGAAGGTGGATTGAACCTCCTCCCTAGTAGATATTCGCTACGTACACAATGGTGCTGATTACTCCCGAACATTGCAAAAATACATTGCCTCTTATGGTCGGAAAATGAAAATAATTTTTTATAAAATTGTAATGAATTGCTAATTTTTAATTTTTTTTTTCAGATTTGAAATAAATAATTTGATTCATAAAAAGGATTTAATTAATTATACAGTTACCAAAATATTTTAAGAAATCTATTTTTACAATGATGAAATTCGGGAGCTAGCCGCAAAAATCGCGTATGAACCCTCTACGTACATATATTAGGTAACCAATACTTCTGCGCGTGCACAACTCCCTGTGAGTCCCGACTCCCGGGTTCGGCTTTGGCACATAAGAATGAATATATGTGTGATTAACTGCACATGTGCAGTGCAGTGGTGTTGCTTCTTTATCTCCCTCTATTGTTGCTTTTTTCACGACGTAATAATAGGTATACTAAAGTCGGGTTTCTTACTATATATATATAATGTACACGGGATATCGCATGTGAGTTCCAACTAAAAAAAGAGTGAGCAGATTCGGTAGAATCGGAAGGTTAACATAAGCTTTGAATGCAGGTTTTTAAAGGACAATCAATGTTTGTTTTTTTCTTCAAGTCCATCCAATATATATATATATGGTGTAAGAGATGTATCTTAGTCGATCTCGGTGTTGTATACTCAAAATGAAAATGACGCAATCCAGCTATTGTTTTGAATTATTTGAAAATAATCGGTCGACACTGAATCTTCATTTATGGGATATGTACATGCAATAGTCTCGGATTACAACGAGTGTATTTACATTACAATTCACCAAACCGCGAGAGATTGGTGAAAGCCCCCTAAACCTCTCGATTCAGCGAGGTATGAAATTCCATATTGCCTCTCACGCGCACACACACACACACACACACACACATATATATACCGTCATTTAAGGCGACATATAGGTGCGACGCCCCTGCCTAGCGTTATACATATTTTCCGTGAAGATGGAGACCATATCGTGTGGAGAGCGAGCAAAAGAGATAGAAGAGAAGAGAAAATCCCGAGATCGAGGCGCGCGCGCTTCCATTGCCTGATTGGTCACAAGCTGGCCCTTCGGGCGAGAGAGCTGCGTGACGAGAGAATGAGAACATGAGGAGCAGCTGAGAATGAGAGAAAAAGATAGATAGACAGAGAGCGAGAGAGAAAGAGAGAGGGAGAGAGACAGGAGATTCCATCACGTATAGCTCCGTCACCTATACATTAGTGGAATAAACAGACAAGGAAATTGGTTAATTAAAAACAAAGATGGATATATGCTCGCGATAAATTAGGTCGGTATTGCGCGTGCGGACGACATATACCTAATACTTATGATTACATGTCTAAAGAGAGGCGCTGTTTTTTAGATGCAGGACACGGAGAAAGAAAGTTTAGCGAAATAAACGCCTATGCATGCAGTTGTGTATGTACATCATATAGCAGGAAGATACGGTCTGTGGAAATAAGAACCAGAATAAGTCCGCAACCAGATGAGAATTTGGGATCATAAAATGCTTACGAAAGAATCTTGATCAATTTAGATGGCGGTCGAAAAAATTCTCGTATATCGCTACATGAGTAAAAGGCAAAATAAGTGAAAGGAAAACGAATGTTTGAGAAAGCAATGGATAAGCATATATGACTAAAGAAAAGTGATAATGACAGCACGTTAAACAGAAAAAAGCAAGGTCAAGGTGAAATATTAGCTCCGACGTAAAAACGAAGAGAAGGAAGAAAAAATGGAGAATCACATGCTTATTTGTAAGCTATAGGAGTTAGGAGAGAGCAAAGAAAGATGAAGCAAAACGAATCGACGAATAAACTACTGAAAAAGGGTTGAAAAGGAGGAGGGCAGTCTCGAAGAGAGGCGAGAGAAAGAAGAAAGGCACAGTTGCTTTAACTTCTAGAATAAAACGGGAATATGCACAGCAAAAAATGAACGATGTAAAGTTTGCAGATGGATAGAAGGAAATAAGTTATTGTAATAGTGCTATGCGCTCGGATGGCGCTATGACATTAATATTACTGCGCATAACCAATAAATAGATTAGAGACTATTTTATAATTGAAAAAACGAGATATATAAAATTTAAGTAAATTTCATAAAATAAAAAAAATAATGAACTCTAAAACCCTTATCATTATTTATTACGTACTTTTTTGTAGTATATTCTGAGTGCCAATGAATTAGCAACAGTTTTTATTTAGGTTTGTCAGTATAAATAATATATATTTTAGCTGGACCAATGTACAGGTGACGTTTGTGTTACCTCTATAGGATGCGATATTATTATTTGTATGTATAGATACATTTGTACTCTGGTGAAATAAATAAATATTCGGTCGATAACAAGAGAAGCGGTCAAGAGAGACAAAGGGACACTGACTTCGATCGCGTATGTAAGTACAGCGTGAAAGACTGAGCTCTCAAGCTACAGCTTACGCATATGCAAATTAAGCTAATGAAATTGGTATTTCAGTATTGTCCGTGACTGGACATTAGCACTGTGTAGGTATACGCATATATATGTGTATATATATATATACATAAACGTACTCAAATAGTAAGATAGAAGGAGAAGGGGGAGGGGCGAATCAGACGAAATACATATACAGGGAGAGCCGCTGATGCTGTACCACTCATTGGAACCTTTAAAACTATTTCGTTGAGAACGCGTTTAGATATAGTAGAAACACCGGTGTGTATATATGCAATACCGTTTCATTACGGAAAAAATGTTAATTAAATTAATATGAGTCATTTTTTTCGTTAAAACTGAAGAGCACGAATGAGAGTGCAACACTTTATTTTAACTTTTGAAATACATTATGCACAAGGAAAAAAGCAGTAAAGGTGGGAGGAAGAGAAAGAGAGAGAGACAGAGTATGATATGCAGTGTGTATCAGAAGGAGAAGGGAAATATTTGCACCGGTGTGGCGACGAGAGGCGTATTTTGTACCCAGACTGCATAATTGTCAGGGTGTGACTACAACTATATACAGTACGATACACATGCCATCATCATTGGCATCTTTCTGTGACGTATGCCACTTGATTCATAAGCCAACACTATAACAATATACATGTATGTGTGTGTATAAAAATTTTAATGGATTCCTTATTCATCGGTTATATAATCATCTGCAGCCGCAGTAGTCTTACATAAATAGCCATTCGCTTTTATAAATGTGATTGAGAAAATGTATTTTTAAGACCTAGGGCCGCATCGAAGGTCAGGTATAACAAGAACTACACTTAGAAAACTACCTACTCTTACTCGATGAATTGCCTTGCAACAGGTCCCAGTTTCTAAAAATGGCTACTCCATTTCACTTTTCGGAGCAAATGGGAGAAAATCTCTTTTTTGCTTCACTTCCTTCGACTTGTTAATTCATAAGGGAATTCGGCAGCGTGTAATCAAAAACCAAATTCCAATTTTAGTGCATTAAAAATTCTTAGTCACGCGCTTACTCAATATTATTGAGTCATACTCGGTGTGAAAATTAAATAATGCTTGCTGCTGAAAAGAGCATTTCTCCAAAGTGATATCTGATATTTGTAACTTTCAGCTTGTACGAAATTTCCGAAAAACTACCCTCGTTATCTCGTTCCCACGGACGAAATTTCTCGCTCGAATGTAGTGATCTCATCGCTCGTCTCGATAGCCCCGGCCCCGATAATACACACACACTCACACATGCAGCCTTTCTCTCGTGGTAGTAGTGGTTGTCACGCGAAAACTTCACTTTCACGGGCACTGGACAGCGCGCGCCGCAAAGTCAACAAAAAGCGACTAAGCAGCACGCTGTAGGAGCACCCTAAACTACAGCCGACTATACGAGACCAGAGCAGCAGCTCAGAGCTGCGAGTACCTAACAGCGGCTGCAAGTATACTACTGTCTACTGCAGGCAAGTGTGAGACGCACACGAACAGCTCTAGCAAGTTTGTACTGTGTGTATGAGGAGCGCCCAGCGCGCATACCATACAGATAGGTATAGTACAGAGTGTACAGCAGACAGAGAATGAAAGACCGTGTGTATGCGTGTATTCCTTCCAATGTAGACGACGACGATACACACGATCACAAAATCCGTCCGAAAAGCCAAATTGCCTCGGCGTGCGGCGGCCAGAGCAGCGGCGTTGCGCTTACGAGCTTATACTTTTTACACACACACACGTATATATAGGTATGTACCTATATAGATACCGGAACGTATAGACTGACAGAGGACCGAGAGAGGAGATAGGCCCGCGCGTGTGCGGCGCCGTCTATGACTATGTACTGTTAGAAGCACGCGTGCGCCGCCGTGTGTACTTCATTTTTTTTTGTAATTTCTTGTTTTTCCAGTATTCGAAGAAAAATTATTACTCGCTCTCCTCACGTCCTTACGTACTTACATCACGTCACGCTGTCTGTATATACCCGCACGGCCGCAAGGCTCGCACTGCACAACTGTGTGTATATATACGCAAACATCGTCTGCATGTATATGTCTGCCTGCATATATATATATTTGCACACGCGCTTCTTACCAGAATACATGCAAATCTATATATGTAGGTGTGCAACGTACATTAGCCGTCTAGTCAAAGTGACCATCATCTTGTTTTTCCGCGAGTGAGTGTTTATAATACAGCTTGCGCGGTCGCCTGTCAGCGATTTTTTTTTTATGCGTACATAAAAAAGTACACGTGGAAGTGCTTTAAATTACGCTATTTTTTAATACTACGCGAGTAAGAATATTCCCAAATACACATCCAGTTCTGTGGCGAGGGAATGACATAGCAGCGGCACAACTGCACGAGAGGAGGAAAGGACGAAGAGAAGCTGCTGTTGCTGCTGCTGCCGCCACCCGCGTGTCTGTGTGCCGTTTTCTTTTTTTTTGGTATGCGTGCGCGGAGTGGCACACGCTCGTAACACACGCGCGCGCACACAGCTACACGGAGGTACTTGCCGAGTCTATACCACACTGTCCTTTACTCTCTCGCGATAGATCCCTCTCAACGTCAACACGAGAGAGCAAGGCTTTGCACGAGAGCACCTCACAGACTGCGACAAACAGATATATATATGTATATATATATATATTCCTACTAGAACCTCGTCGCTGTACCACGGGGCAGACACAGTAACGTCAAACGGAAAAATGTGAGTAAGCCGAATCTGCTGCTACTGTTATACACGCAGTTTATTTATTTTTTTTCTGCACCTCTTCCTCGCTCTCGTTCGTTGCGCCGAACTGGTGCGCGCGCGGTGAGGTGACGGGTGAAGAAGGAAAAAGGAAGAGGTGGCGGAAAGAGGGAGAGGGAGAGGAGAGAGAACACTGCCCTACCTCGTTTAGACTGCTATATAGATATTGTGCACAGTTTGTCGATCTTGAAATACGCTCGCGTGTGTCAGTTGACCAGTTTGCTATACGCCTTTGCTCGAAGGCTGCAAAAAAGAACGCTTGATAATATTTGAATTTTGAAAATAAACGAGAAACACTGGCATCGTATGGCATCGTTTGTCATTAACTTGTAAATCGAAGGTTTGTTGTAGAGTTTGACAGAATTCACGCTGTTTTACGAAAGTTCCAGTGCTTGTGTACTGTGCGTGTATATTATAGATGTGCGATTGTAGGTTGATGTAGAAGGGACATCTTTCTCTCTCTTTTTCTCTCCCTCCGCATATAATATAGGTTCTATCTCCGTCCCTCTCTCTCTCTCTCTCTCTCTCTCTCTCCACTGTCTGTCTCACTCTGCTGCTGGCTCATTCGTTAAGAATCGGCCAGGGCCGACGCACGCCGACGATTGTGGCGAATAGTAGTAGAATACGAGTGTGTCTAGCGGCAGCCGGCGCAAGATACACATCGGGAGTTGTGAACTGACTAAGCATCACGGTGTTTTGCTTGGTGCCGATGGCGATGCGAAACATTGTCATCGACGCTGCTGAAAATAAGTTCGCGTAACGTGTGTGTATTAGATGTGCACGTAACCGCGCCGTATTGTTACGTATATTATGCATCGCGATAAAACGACAACATAGTGCAACTTTGTCTAGAATCGAGGAAGGACACAGTGAATATAGGCAGGATAAATGTGTAGAGGACAAAAATATACGTGTTAGGAGCATAATATTTGAGGTTAGGTTTTTCACATTTTTAAGCTGTTTATGCGTGTGCTGATAAGTGTATGCGAGTGGTAATTAGTTCGTTATGGGGTTGGGCAGAGAATCAAGAAAGTGAGAGAGGGAGAAAATCTCCACACCCTCTCCTCTCTTCGGAGCCTTCTTGTCGTTCCCGTCTTCTTCCCCTCTTTCGACGAAACAGCAGCGGCCGCTCCGAGTGCCTCCCCCGTGTGATACTATACTTTTGCATGCCGTGCGTGTACACATATATATGTATACGTACATGTGTTTGTGACTGTCTCTCTTTGTTTTCTGGCTTATATGTTCTGTGCAGTCAATTCGCACACCCTATCCTATGCGAGATAGAGAGAGAGACATTACCCGTAGGCCGTGAGGCCAAAGAGGAATATCAGGCACGTATGTACCTATATTACTTGCATGTGTACGCGCAGAGCGGCGTCTAGTTGAGGTTAAAACGCGAAAGGTGTCGCGTGCCGCTACCTTAGTGCTTCCACTAGGTGCACCGTAACCGCGTTGCTGCGCTTTTTGTTCAAGAGAAAGTCGCGTAATGTACGAACCGTTCTTCCCGTGCCTATACGTGTCTGCGTGCGGCGTATTTACTGTTTTCCCACTTGGCCTTCCATCTTCTTTTTTTTCATCCGCGATCGTAGCGTTTTCTGTCAGCTGATTGGAGGTTAGGTTTTGCTCTGTATATTTATTTCCTTTTCGGTTCTGTTCCCTCTTCTCTTTAACCTTTATACATCCTACCTTAGCACAAAAATTTTTAAATCCGCACATAAGCAATTTACACCCTTCCCATTTGCTAATATGAAAAAAGCTAATGGGCGTCTGTGTGTGTGTGTATGTGTGTGTGTGTGTGTGTGTGTGTGTGTGTGCGCGTGGATTGCATGTGTATATAAGCAAAGCATATAGTGGGAGAGGGAAGGGAGGAAAGAGGGAGAATCGTTTCGATGCTTCTCTACTGTCGGTATAGCTCTCGGTTTGTATCGAACGTCTATCGTGGAGAGGATATTTCATTTTGACTGGCGAGTTATTTCGGCTCTGGTGGATACACAAGGGATATATATGCACGGGAAAGTTTATGGTCGTGTCGCCCTTTTTTGTGCAGATTTGGAGCGACTGCTTGGTCAACGACGTTCTTGCTTGAGTATATAGATAGTGCGTTGAGGCGGAGGAGAGAGTTACGTTTTAGATAGTGCAATTAACACGCCCCACGAGCAGATTAAGGTTTTTTTTTTGCATAACGCTGCAACGTTGTATTGTGTGTAGTATGTGTACATAAGTTTTAGAAAAATATTCTCGATTTTTGGATTACAAGGGGAGGGTTATGAAAGAGACTGTTCTGGTATAAAATGGATACTGTTCAGCTTTTACTTTTGACTTTTTTTTGTCTGTTTAATAATGAATTATGAAATTCATCAATGTGACATGTTATTGCAGAAGTACTTTTCTTGTATTGTGTATATACAAATTTTATGCAATTTTGAAACGCTTTTTTATACCTTAAATATTAACTTTATAAATAAACCAAGTGAATGAACATGCATAGATAATTATTTTAAGCTTATCTTAAATAATATTTTCAGAATATTAGGTTTTGGCACACTCATGAAGACTCTAAAAGCAATCGAATGAGAAATTTAAAGACATGCATATTACTAACAGTATACTACAAATCAAATTAGGAAGGTAAAGTTTAATCTTATCTTTAGGCTTAATTGAACAATATATTAGCTTGAATATTACTAAATAAATTACAATAAAAAAATTATTGTTTTAATTGCTTCATTAGGTTATGTGACAGAATGCAAACTACAATGTATCAAAAACATCATTTTTCAGAAAACAGGTATAATGCAGTGATTTTTGTTTTAACACCAGCTACAATATTTTGTTTCAATTGCAATAGAAGCAATTTTTTTAACATCAGTTCATTCACTTGGCACATTTAATTTATTATTTAATTAATTTAGTATTGAACATTTATTGTGATAATTACTTCAGATTTACGGTATATTTATAAGCTCTTAGGCTAGTAGCTTTACAGGAAGGTCAAATATGCAAATAAATTCCAATAATTTTTATGTTTTTGTCTTTTTTTCTTCATGTCCAGAACTACTAGATGCAACTGAGTATAAAACAGACTAAAATATTAAAATGAATGTATACTTTGCAAAATAAAAAAGATAAATATATTAAAACAAAAGTTTCTATAATTAATAAAAAGAGTATTTAACAATCTTCAGCTCTTCATTCAAGATTTAATCTATTAATTCATTTTAGTTCAAGTTCAAGATTTAATCTATGAATTATTAATACTACATATATATCATTAAATAAATGAACTATAATAAAGTTTTTGTGCCTATAGATGCTTGCGATTGAATTTCAACGGGTTTGGGGATTCAAAAGTGACAATGTACGAAGTTGTGAGCCATTGGTTGGACCATGGAAGAACCCTTGAGGGTATAGTATTTACAAAATATTTTTTTATAAAACGATATTTTGAGTTCAGATTTTTATTTTCTTACCTCTGTTAATTTTTACAAATTACTTAAAATATAAAGTAAGGCAAATAATTTCTAATTAAATTATCATTTACTTTTTGACAAATATCGATGTTATGTATTTGAAAACTAATAATTAAGAAAAGAAGTAATGTTAAACAAAAGAAGTAATGTAAACAAAATCAGGGTATTGAATAGATCAACGAAAAAACAAATCGCAATATAGCAATGTAGAAAGTAACTTCTATTTTTTTTTTATTAATTATAAAACTAATTCTTTGAATGTATTTCAAAGGGTACTTTTAAAAAAATCTCTTCAAAAATTTCATTAAAGTAAATATGTAATTTTTCTTTCAACTATTTTGTAAGTGTTTCAGAAATTGAAACAATAACAAAGACCATAAGTATTAAATTTGGTATTTTTTAACATTATATTCATAATTGTATTTTCACAGTTCTGTCAGTACAGCATCCCTGTAAAGGCATCAACGGCATGTACGTGAGAAGCGAGGCCGCGGAGAGCGCGCGACAACGACGAAGAATACGATGAGCAGCAGTAGTGGACCAAGTACTTGCAGGCGATCGGCCAGGAGCAGAAATGTCTCCGAGTCGTCCGATCGGTCCTTGCCTGGGTCCGACAAAAAAAATGTCGCGGTGTCCTCAAAACAGTTCCAATGTGCGACAGATCTTAGTAATTTATCGGATGTCAGTAGCAATTCTAATATCAAACGCAAAAAACGTAGAAAAGGGAGTGTGTATGCCTTTAGCATTGAGGAGAGCCAAAATAAAATCAAGAATGCAAAACAAGGTCTCAATAGGAGAAAGAAGATGGATGAAAACTTCATTGGACTCAAGCTTGGAGATAACAGGACACCTGTTGTTCTGTTAACCAGGCTTGAAGATGATCATCATTCTCAACCAAAGCTTGTAGAAGAGAAAAAAGAGGACAAAGTAGAGGAATGTGTACAGTTGCCTGGGATAACTATCCCATCCAAGGTTGATCCAAAGATCTTAAAGCGTGGTCTTATTGTAAAAATAAATAAAAAACAGACAGAGAGCCTTATTGAAGTCAGTAAAAAGCGTTCGCTGAGACACTTAATAGAGGTCAGTGATAAACGGCTAGATGACGAATGTGGTGGATCTGTGGTAGGGATTGACTTGAATAAGTGTACAGAGAGACTGACTGAAAAGTTAGACTGTTGTTCATCGGATGATAATAAGTGTACCAAAAATCCA
This sequence comes from Megastigmus dorsalis, assembly GCA_900490025.1. Lineage (NCBI taxonomy): Eukaryota > Metazoa > Arthropoda > Insecta > Hymenoptera > Megastigmidae > Megastigmus > Megastigmus dorsalis. Next base: position 5,056 of record UELU01139243.1, on the reverse strand, counting down.
ATTGTGACTAATAGTGGTAGAAGACTTGTACGACTTTCTGTTGATAAGAGTAATAATGATAGGCTTCCGGAAACATTATTTGAGAACAATTCTAGATCTACTCAGAGTTCGATAGGAGAGTTGAGTCTTGCTGAAAGTCAGCCTGAAAGTTCCAAAAGTTTCGTACATAATAATAGAAGAGTTAAGCGCAAATCTGTTGATCAAAGTTACAATAAGGATTCTATAGATTTGGTTCAGAATAAATCAAAAAGCATAGAGACACTCGAAGAGAATAGCAAAAATCGTTCTGAAGGTTCCAATAAGGAAGCTAAAAAGTATTCCAAAAATGCAATTAAGGATATTGAAAACAGTTTACAAGTTGGAAATGATAAAATTAACACAAAATATCCTGAAATTTCAGGTGATAGCAACGAAATTAGCGAAATTAAATTTGATATTCCTCATGAGAAAAGTAAAAAGATTTCAAAAAGTTTTGTCGAAGGTAATACAAGACCTAAAAGAAACTTGACCAGTAAAAGCAATAGAAATCATATTGATGATTTGGTGGAAAAAAGTAGTTCCGAAAGTTTGCAAGAATTACAACATGAAATACATTGTGAAAAATTGAATAAAAATATGCAAGATGCTAAAAATGGGTCTGAAAATCATAAAATGGTTACAAGAAAAACAGCTGACAAGAATGGTAATGATACTGAAAGTGCAGTGGAAAAAGTTTCAGATAGTACTGATCAATCCGTCGAAGAACACTGCAGAAAGTTTTCTAAAAAGTTAGATAAAAAAACTGAGTGTTCCAAAAATGAGACTGAAAGTAATAAAATAGCATTGAAAATGGATAATAAGAATGAGAGGTGTGAAGAAAATTTAAATAATATTAGTGTTAATTTTACAGAAAATTTTGTTGTTGCACATGGTAAAAAGCTTCCTGAAAATTTAAATAAAAACGTTAAAGAGAAAATAAAAAGTCAAACAGAAAAAAGTAGAAGAAATACAAGGAATACGAGTGACAAAACCGAAAAGAATGCTAAAATCACACATGAAACTAATCTGAACTGCACTGAAGATACTGTTGAAGAAAGTAATATAGATGAAACACAAAGTATAGATATAAATATCCAAAAGTGTTCCAAAAACTTGCATGAAAACAATAGGAGACTTAAGAAAAATTCAGAGAGGTCTATACAAGTTGTTGAAGAAGGTAATGAAAATATTTCCAAAAATGTTGACAAAAAGGTTAAAAGTGTTTCTGAACTGATTAAAAATAAAAGTGAAAATATTTCTAAAAATTTTGATGAAATAATTGCAAAAATTCCTAAAGTTACAATTGAAAATAACCAGAAACTCGGGAAGAAATTGATTCAGAAAAGCAATGAGAAACTTAATGAAGCTTTGACAGAAAATAATTGGGATTCAAATTCTACAGAAAATGATCAAAGGCCCAAAAGAATAACTAGAAAGAAAAGTGAAGATATTTATACTGAAGAAGAGTCAAAAAATGTTCTGAAGAATTCTGAAAAGAAGCATTTGAATTTTCCAAATAAAAATGATAAAAGAAAAATAAAACTATCTGATAAGAATGAAGCTCATGTTCAAAGTGCAGTAGAGGAGAAAGTGGATAATAAATCTCACAACACCGAGGAGAAAAAAAAAGAAATTGAAATTACAAAGCGGGTGAAAAGAAAAACACTGCTAGACAAAAAAGATGATCCACAGCATACGGTTGAAGTAAATAAGAAAGAGCTTCCTAAAGAATCAGACTTATATATTAACGAGAATCCTAAGATTGAAATAAAAAATATAATAATTACAAGAAATTCATCATCCAATAAATTTGAAAAGAATTCAACCAGCTTAAAAGAAAACAATTCAGATCCTAGCCAAAATATAGACCAGGAAACTAAAGCAAAGCTTCCCAAAGATCCACACAAGAATGTTAAAGACTGTAGTGAAACTCAGACTGAGAATAAACAAGTTACAAGAAACTCGTCACTTCACAGAGAAGAGAATCATGCCGCAAACTTTGCAGAAAGCAATGCAGTTATTGATCATGTTTCCACACAGGAGGAAAAGCTTCCCAAAGAATCGCATACTAATATCAAAGATTGTCCTGCGACACAAACTGAAAAGAAAACCGCCTCGAAAAAACCTTCACCTCAAAAATACTCAAAGCATACAAATGCTCAAGAAGATAAAGTAAATCTTTCCAAAGAATCAGATATGAATATCAAAGATTGTTCACAAGCTCAGTCTGAGTGTAGCATGGTTACAAGAAATTCATTTTATAAAGAAAGGCTTATAAATGTTGCTGAAAATAATTCTAATTTTACGTTGAATGCTACTCAGGAAGGTAAAGAAAAGCTTACCAAAGTATTTGATAAAAATATCAAAGACTGTACCAAAACTTCAACTGAAAATAAGATTATGTCAAAAAAGATATCACTTGAAAAACATGAGAAAAAGATAAAAAATTCGATGAGTAAAAGTTCCAAAATTATAAAAACGGTTGATGAAGAAAAAGCTAAAGAACTTAATGAAGAGTTATCTGAAATTATCGTCGATAGTTCTAAAAGTCAAATTGAACATAAAATGGTGACACGAAATTCATCATCCGATAAGCATGAAAGGCTCTCTGAAAATTATCTAAAAAGGAGTTCTAAAATAATACAAAGTGCTGCTGATAAAAACAAGGAAAAGGTTTCAGAAATATCTCCAAAGTTAAATAATGAGAATTCAAAAAGTCAAGCTGAAAGTCTTAAGAGAATTACAAGAAAATCATCACCAGATAAACACAGCAGGAATGCTGAATATATCTTGAATAATTCAGATTGTTTGCCATCTACTATTGAGGAAAATGAAACTAAAATCAACGAGAATCAGCAGAATGTTACAGAAGAAAGTCCCATAATTTCCAGTGATGTTAACAAGAAGGGTTCTAAAAAATCTTCCAAATCACCTAATATAAATGAAAAATGTATCACAGAAATTACTGCAAAGAAAAATGCTGAGCAAGCCCTTGAAAAGCCGCAAAGTATAATTGAAGAATGTTCCAAAAATCAGACTGAAAATAAGAAAAGAGTTACAAGGAAATCATCACCTGATAAGCATGAAAGGAATACTGAAAATGTAATAACCAATAAATTGAATAGTTTCCAGAGTCCTGTAGAAGAAAATGTGAAAAAATCATCTGAAAAACAATTAAAAACAGTGAAAGAGTATTCCAAAGTTATACATGAGAATAATAAAAGAATATGCCGAAAGTCGTTACCTGACAAGTCAGATGAAAAAAGCGCTGAAAACAATGTAGAAATCAATCTTGATAATACGAAAAATTCTGTAGAAAAAAGTGATGAGAAACATTTCCAGAGTCCTGTAGAAGAAAATGAGAAAAAATTATTTGAAAAACAATTAAAAACAGTGAAAGAGTGTTCCAAAGTTACACATGAGAATAATAAACGAATAAGCCGAAAATCGTTACTTAACAAGCCAGCTGAAAAAAGCGTTGAAAACAATGTAGAAAACAATCTTGATAATACGAAAAATTCTGTAGAAAAAAGTGATGAGAAACATTTCCAGAGTCCTGTAGAAGAAAATGAGAAAAAATTATTTGAAAAACAATTAAAAACAGTGAAAGAGTGTTCCAAAGTTACACATGAGAATAATAAACGAATAAGCCGAAAATCGTTACTTAACAAGCCAGCTGAAAAAAGCGTTGAAAACAATGTAGAAAACAATCTTGATAATACGAAAAATTCTGTAGAAAAAAGTGATGAGAAACATTTCCAGAGTCCTGTAGAAGAAAATGAGAAAAAATTATTTGAAAAACAATTAAAAACAGTGAAAGAGTGTTCCAAAGTTACACATGAGAATAATAAACGAATAAGCCGAAAATCGTTACTTAACAAGCCAGCTGAAAAAAGCGTTGAAAACAATGTAGAAAACAATCTTGATAATACGAAAAATTCTGTAGAAAAAAGTGATGAGAAACATTTCCAGAGTCCTGTAGAAGAAAATGAGAAAAAATTATTTGAAAAACAATTAAAAACAGTGAAAGAGTGTTCCAAAGTTACACATGAGAATAATAAACGAATAAGCCGAAAATCGTTACTTAACAAGCCAGCTGAAAAAAGCGTTGAAAACAATGTAGAAAACAATCTTGATAATACGAAAAATTCTGTAGAAAAAAGTGATGAGAAACATTTCCAGAGTCCTGTAGAAGAAAATGAGAAAAAATTATTTGAAAAACAATTAAAAACAGTGAAAGAGTGTTCCAAAGTTACACATGAGAATAATAAACGAATAAGCCGAAAATCGTTACTTAACAAGCCAGCTGAAAAAAGCGTTGAAAACAATGTAGAAAACAATCTTGATAATACGAAAAATTCTGTAGAAAAAAGTGATGAGAAACATTTCCAGAGTCCTGTAGAAGAAAATGAGAAAAAATTATTTGAAAAACAATTAAAAACAGTGAAAGAGTGTTCCAAAGTTACACATGAGAATAATAAACGAATAAGCCGAAAATCGTTACTTAACAAGCCAGCTGAAAAAAGCGTTGAAAACAATGTAGAAAACAATCTTGATAATACGAAAAATTCTGTAGAAAAAAGTGATGAGAAACATTTCCAGAGTCCTGTAGAAGAAAATGAGAAAAAATTATTTGAAAAACAATTAAAAACAGTGAAAGAGTGTTCCAAAGTTACACATGAGAATAATAAACGAATAAGCCGAAAATCGTTACTTAACAAGCCAGCTGAAAAAAGCGTTGAAAACAATGTAGAAAACAATCTTGATAATACGAAAAATTCTGTAGAAAAAAGTGATGAGAAACATTTCCAGAGTCCTGTAGAAGAAAATGAGAAAAAATTATTTGAAAAACAATTAAAAACAGTGAAAGAGTGTTCCAAAGTTACACATGAGAATAATAAACGAATAAGCCGAAAATCGTTACTTAACAAGCCAGCTGAAAAAAGCGTTGAAAACAATGTAGAAAACAATCTTGATAATACGAAAAATTCTGTAGAAAAAAGTGATGAGAAACATTTCCAGAGTCCTGTAGAAGAAA
>UELU01139242.1:19131-31013 GCA_900490025.1 Megastigmus dorsalis | reverse complement strand
AGAACGGCGGCGCAGACACATAGAGCGGCCGGTTGGCTTTTATCGCGAGACCTACGGAGGACAGGACAATGCGCCTTCGTCTATGTTTGCGCGCGACAATAACCCTCCTCCTGTGTATATACATGTATACGGTACGCTGTGGTACGTCTCGCTCGGTGATAAAGGCGTTATACGACGACAACGAACGCGCTCCTCGAGAAACAGCTGCCTCTCTCTCTCTTTCTCTCTCTCTGTGTCTATGCATCTGTGTGTGTGTGTGTGTATAAGTCACATCGCGATACGGGTTGTACGACGACGTTCTGCTTCCCTTCGTTCATTCTTTCACTGTCTCTCTCTCTCTCTCTCTCTCTCTCTCCCTTTTTGTTCTTGGCTTACGTACGCTTTTGGCTTAAGTGTAATTCCGCTGAGAGGTTCATATGGTCAACTTTATATATACGCGTGAGACTGAAACGGGTTGAGTGTGCGGTATTTGATTGAATGGGATAGTTTTTTTTTTTTTTTTTTTTTTTTTTTATAAGTACCAACTTTCTTTATTGCGCCTGCGGGGTTCATAAAAAATATGGTGTCATCGGTAACAGAATTTATAAAGTTAGGACGAGGGAAGTTTGCGTTATCGAGGAAAAATGATAATGCGAGTTTTTCGAAGTTGTAAAAAGCTGCCTTCTTCATTTCAAATCCATTTCAAAAGTTCAACTCTTTTCGTGCGACGTAATAAAAATACGTTCTTCGTTCCAAGTGCTTAATTTCTCTTTTAGTTTTCCTACTTTCTCTTGCTTTAAGAAGAAAATTAATTCTGAAATTTGCATTTGAAATTAAAAGCGTATTGCACGGTGACTCCTGATCGTCTCCTTTTCATCGTGTGTTATTATGCCTTTTCTGTTAATCGTGGCGATGAATTTTTCTGTCTGAAACAATCACTTTATTTAGCATTAAATAAGGAAGAATGCGACACCTTGAAAGGATCAACGAAATCATTATTCTATTGTATTTATATTGTTTGTCTGTCTGTGTGCGGTGAATTTTTCTTTGAAAAATTCATGGAAAATAAAGGTATTTACGTAAACATCACTATTCAAATTGAAATTATTCATCAATAAAATGATGGGTAAACATGTTTACTTGGGAAAATCTGTTTTTCAAATATTAGAAACGACTAATGAGCTACGCGTAGAGCTTGCCTACAAATTCATCAAAGGCTTTTTGTAGCCATTGCTATTTAGTAGTATAAAGTATAAAGTTTATTTATTACCAATTTAATAAATATCTAATTTCTTTAAAATCTTCAAATACTTTAAAGGCGAACATACTTCAATTTATTTAAAAACTTATATTGCTCGTTATTATAAGCTTCTATTGCATGATAATGGAAATCTATATAATTTAAAACTAATCTCAATAAATTATATCTTGCAAAACTTTAATTTAGTTCGTAACCAATTAATCATCAGACAGTTATAGCCTCAATGCTTAAGTAGTAATAGCTGGCAGATTATAAAAAAAAAAACAGACTTACGTAACACACAACGGAAAGCCATTAACACGAAGAATACCGAATTCTCCACATTTAATCTCTTTCAGCCAAGCATTCCGTATGTAAAAAAGACTGGTTTCCGTTGCACAGAGATGACACTCCAGACACACCGGCACCCAAACAAAGATATTCGTGCAACTCGAAGCCGAAACTTTTCATTCGACATAGTCGTGTTATGAGAAATCCTTCCAAGTAAAATCGCCAGGCGAAATTTCTCCTTCCACACACATACACACACACACATATATATATATATATATATACACACGTGTCGTCTTCTCGCCTTTCTTTCGACTGTATATCATAGCTGAACGCGAGCTGCAATAATCCCGAGGCGTCATCTTTCTTCTCCCAATACACACACAGAGACTTCGTGTATACATTCAAGTCGCATACAAACGCTTTTTGATGGCTCGCACGCTCGTTCGCTTCACGAGAAATTCAGCCAAGGCGCGCGCGCGCGCTCACTTTTCGGGTGAATCACTTAAAAGGATTCCAATCTCCGTGCACGCCGCGATATTCACACTTCGATGGGTCCGCCACGCTCGTTATATGCACCGGCGACAAAAGTCGTTTAGAGCGATATATACTCTGTCTCCTGGGCAGGATTAATCGGCTCTTCGTGAATTTTAACGTTACCTTCTTTTTTACGATCGACTGCTCTTCGCTAAGATATATACACAGTGCATAACTCTTTAATTTTTATCGCGATTAATCTTTTTCATAGTTGTCATTTTTGTAAGGAGGGATTATGTTACCGTTTAAGAATTGCAAATGAATATGTTTATAAGAAGGTCGAATCGTTTGATATTGCTTGCTTACCCATCTGCTTCTAGTATATGTATATGAAATCATTTTCTAAGTTTAACAAGAACTTCAGTTTCCTTATTCTCTTTTGTGAATATAAACTGGATGTATCATATCTTTTCGTACGAAAATTGGTAGGGTCTTGGAGACTAAGCCTTATGGAATGCGCGCCTAGTCAATTTTTTTAATCGCGATGATTCAAACGGTGAGCGTGTGACCAAATGGTCCCATAAATCATTTTTTAGTAAGAACAGCCGAGATAAATGCGAAACTGCTGTTTAATTGAAAGCTATATGGTTATATGGGAAGTAAATCTTGGAGGATTACTATATACGCGTTTACACGCGTAATCTCAAATGTTCAGGACTAGGTCGTAATACGCTCGGCTAAATTACCCACTAACGATTTTTGTTGCATATATAATCCAGATACAGGACTATATTTAACGGATTATGTTACGTGTAATTTATTAAGAGCGTAATTTCGTACGAATATTATAAGTGAAAATTCATTTGATTATTTTGTAGATTATCTGAAATATTTCTTAACTGACTATTGCATTGCAAATAATAACCTCATAAAACAATCATATGAACTTGGAAAATAAATCGTTTTATTTTAACGGTGTTCCCGAAGCTTCTAATTTATATTTTTTTAACACTTATAAAAGCTTAAAAATAATGAAAAGCACGACTCATTCGACTCAAGTTACGAGATGATAAACAATTTAAAATAACAACAATCGAACTAATTGACACGAGAATCGTTTATTTTGAATGTTATTATTATAAACTGTTTTTATCTCACAATTTGAGCTCCGCTTTTCGTTAAATCTATTCATTAAATTTTAATCGAACAACAACTTGTATTTATCAACAGTCTTTTAAATTATATTTAAATCCTGCACATAACAGTGAAGTTAATAAAGCAATTATTTCTACTTTTATCTCCCATGTTTCCTAACTCGAACTGCAGCATAAAAAGCATTTAAGCCCTAAAAAAGGGTGGCTGCGCAGATTCCTCATAAAATAATATCGCAAATAACCCACCCTTCAAGGATTATATTCTCCTCCCATGCAATTTATTTACAGTCTGAAATTCGATTCTCCCCCCTCCCCTTCCTTCCTATATATACATATAACGAAAGCCCGCACATGAGCCCAGCCCCGCCATTGCAACGGCTTCTCGCAATATACGCAGCGTCGCTCGCTATACTTTCGCGCTTCACCTGTCGTCGCCCACGCGAGCGAATAATCGCTCTTAGCCGCAGAAATCCACTTTCGCGTCTCTCTCTCTCTCTCTCTCATTATCTCCTCTTCCTCCTCTGCCACATCGCGGTGCTCTTTTTCTTTCCCTATACACACACACACATACACACACGCTATATCCTTCTCTCTTTTATATGCATCATGCATATTACGTGCTATAGACTTAATCCGTTCGGCGCTCATTTTATTTATCCTGGGTACAAACACGTTGGAGACGGTTTTTGTTCCCTGATTTCGCGCTTTAGAGGCTGGAAAGTTTTGGTTTCTTCTCTCACGGCTATATGTTGTCGAATGGCAAATAAGGTGGTGTATTTTTAAAGATTTTGTGTATTAGTCACGCAGCGACCAAGTAGCCGATACATACGAATTCGGCAAGCCAACTCTGGGATTCGCTGCTGGCGCGACTGAAATTTCTTTGTGCATCGACTGTGCGAAGATTTTATCTCGACTCGAATACAAATTTGCAGATGGTTCCGTGCAACTTTATTCTAGGCAGGACCTATGACTTTTCGCGGAATTAGGTATTTCCAGAAATTGGGTGTGCGTGTGATAACTCTTTTGTATAAAGTTTTTTATTCGCTGCGTGCCCGAAATCATAATGGGAGAATATTTAAACAATATTAAAGTTAAATTCATCACAGGTTATAAAAACTTTCATACTTCTTACTCGACATATTTAATTTGTAATAAAAATCCTTGTTCCATCTATGTCCATGTGTGTACTGTGCTTTGTTACTGCTATTCATCGTGACGCCACTGAAGATTCAAACTTCAAGAATTCCCAAGCGATTTCTGTGCCATAAACAAGTCATCCGTTATATCGTCACAACAAGCGCGCGCAAATCCTCGCGTGTCCTTAAACATCCGCGTCTCGTTCTCTCTCTTTATTATATCCATCTCTCTCTCTCTTTGTTAAACGCGTTTATTTTCTCTGTCTCGAGACTTTCAGACGAGCTCTCGTGCAAAGCAACCGTTCATTTTCTTCCTCCTTTTCTCTCTCCCTCTCTCCCTCTAGCTCTCTTTGTTTTACCCTTTATATTCTCTTTCTCCCACTCATCTTTTTTTTTTTTTTGCAAAGTACAGCTCGATCGCATACACATTGAATCGCTGAGGTAATGACCGATAGCTAAGAGGACGTTTCATTGTCTTTCGGGCTGGATGATGGAAAATCGCGCGTTTTTCTCTGGACTTTTATTTTCATTGTGTGTGGGTATGTATATATGTATAGCTCGTGGATCTTTATCGAGTCGATTTTTGTGCGGAACTAATTGCACTTGGTTGGTCTCTCTTTGTCTTTTTAGAAAGAGAGAGAGAGAGAGAGCGAGCGAGAGAGCGAGAGAGAGAGAGAGAGAGATACACCATTGTACTTGGGAAATTGCGATCGGGCGAGGAAATAGGAGGAAACGTAAAATTTCAATCGCGAAACTTCGTTATATACTTTGATCATTTTCTCGCTTTTCTTCTTTTGTACATTATATATTTTTTTCTCTCCCGCTCTCTCTCTTCCTCTCACTTTTATAAATCTTTTTTTCACCCTCCAGTGGATTGGATGTTTAGTCGGTGGACTCGTTTCTTTGTTCGGATTTTCAAGAGGGCATTAATTACTCGCCGTACGGATTTTTTAAAAGGGAATCATTAATGGTCGTTCGCTGCAAACGCGATTGCACAAGCTAGATTTAATGTGCTTGCGCGCGTTTTCAATTTACTTTAAGTTACATAAAGTATACGAGAAGAAAGTAATTAACCGCGCCTTTAAAGGTGTATAAATTGAAGCGAAGTGCAGCCGCGCGACCGCGACTTTGCGCTCGTTATTTTAATTTTGGAAAATCACATAATTATCGGTTTTGCCAAAGGTTTTACGCTTATGATTCACTTTTTGTGCCGGAGCTTTTGCTCCGTTAAAAAAGCCATTAATAGTTTAAATTGATTTCCGGGGGGAGGAGGGGGTTATATAGAGTTTCGAAAGCTATTTTATTTTATAGAAGTTCAAATTGGAAAAGATGGAACGTGCTTTAAATCTGAAAAAGTAAATAAATCATTCTTGTTTTTTGCCTGCTTTTAAAATTACTCGCAACATACTTGCATAGTGTGAGCAAAATTTCAATTTAAAGACTCTCGCGAAACTAGAAAAATCTTTACTAGAGTTTAATATCGAGTATATAAATCTTAAACAGTTATAAAAGGATCTTTTAATGGAAAAGTTGGCAAAGCTGCAAATTACAAAACAAGGAATACCTTTACATCGGAATTGTTTGTACAAGCGTGTGTACATTACTTACCGGGTACCATGCATGTAATAGGGTCATAGATAACATAGTAGGTAACGTAACATTAAAGAAGAAAGAAATTATACTATTATTTCTGCATCATTACTTCTTAGCATGTGCATAATTTTCCATTTAATGGAAATAAGGTTTGTTCGAAGATTAGAAATATAATCCCGTAAAATGCATTAATGGCACGGCCGCGTGCATCATTTTTGTATTATATTTCAGGAACATTAGTGTGTTGAACGGTACAAAAGGAAACTATGTATTCACGAGCCCAGTCATTATTTCACACAATATTAATATACATTTGCTGGGATATATGACCTTAAACTATGAAAATGCCGTTTAATAGCTAAACATTAGCGCTGATTATACCTTACAAATCCAACGAAATGGAAGCAAAGAAGCATTTCTTCAATTCACTGCTTATTCAGCTCGATTTAAAATAAAATTTTTTATTATAAAACAATAACCAGCTCTCAATCTAATAAAAGACCCCTCTTTTCCGAGTCTAAACGTACATTCGGTCATACAGCAACACAACGAAAATCAATGCGCTTAGGGAACAACAAATGCGTCCATCACTCGCACACGAAGCCTCATAAACCATTCCATTTTAATTTTCGACCATCAGGGACAGGCTCGGCTGAACCCACGCATAAATACACAAAGCTAAGCAAAGCTCGCGGACTGGGTGGTGGCATTCCATTAGGCGCGACTGCCGAGCGAGCCCAAAATCTTATATATATATATATCCAACGGAGAGATAGGGATAAAGCAGGAGCAGTAGCGAGTTATCCAGTCACGCAACTTGGCCTCTTCAAGGGCGTATAACGCGAGGTGTATTGTAGCATAGCGCCGCGCCGCGACTTTACATTCGGCCGCGCGCGCTTTCGTTATCGATCAAACTTCGGCTACCGCGCGCCGCGTGTTGGTGTGTGTGTGCTGAACCGCGAATACATATACGCGGAGTTACAGAAGCGCTTCCTTATACTTCCGCTGGGTCACGGGCTCTTCGCCCTTCAACGCATTATAAGAGCTTCTACCGAACGCGAGCCGATCGACTTGCCGAGCCTTTTATTGTACCACTCGTTTGATATAGTGATTCGGCTGGATTTTACACTGAGTCTAAGCTTTTCGGTTTTATATGCAAGCTGCGGTGCATCTGGCGGTTTGGGGGCTTTGCGGCTCTGTAATGGCAACATATGATGTGATTAGCAAATATTGCAGAACATATGATTATTACAGAATAAAGCCTCCTTTTATTTACTGACTATTCCCAGAATTCGAAAACAAACGTTTTCATTTAAATATAATGTGTATTACGAAATTTCATTGAAAGATTTCATTGATATATCATATTACTGCGCTAGACAAATTATTGTGATATAAATCGGAGATACCGTTTTCAGCACCATAAAGCTTCCTTAATAAGCAATAACGTATACAGGCGCATGTATAAGAGTTACATTTTATGTTTCTTGTATCCAAAATCGTCATATAAACCCAACGTAACCAAGCGCATATTACGCAATAAATAAGGTATATAAAATAATGTTGCACACTTAGTGTCTGACAATAGAGTAGCCTAAATAACTCCTAAAGTATTCCATCGAAAAATGTCCTACAGCAGCAGTCAAAAGTTCCATAAAACACAAAAGAAAAAAAGCGAAAATAACATCTCGAGCACGGCCGCAGCAAAAATATCAGAATTCCCGTTGAAATACCAAAGGGTCCCGTTAACGTATTCATTATTACAAAGACACGTGTCCCCATAATACAGTAGCCTTATTACCGTCGTTAAAAAGACACAAACGCAGGCCATTATAAAAATAAAAAAATAAAAAAAAAACAATAAAAAGCGGCTACAAGAGTGGCACAGCCAGCAGTGAGATTAACGAACGACATATTAAGCTTGTACGTGATACGGTCCAACCGCACACGCGCTTTATACGTCGTATATATATCTCGGTAGCACAGACGCTGCACACACCTGGGCTTCGGTGTACAGTATAGCCGCAGCTCGATGCACGTGCACGACTCGGTAATTGTCCAATTGAATGGATATATAGCAGAGCCGAGGTCCGTATATATATATATATCTATATACCATATATACTGGAAAATCCGACAAACGCTCGATCGCCGACTTCCCGCCTGCAGACCTCGTTACATTGTTAACCCTCGTGTGCCGCGCCAATACCATGTGCCGTGTGTGTGTGTGTGTGTGTGTGTGTTATGTGCAGTTCACAGACAGCGCGTATACACACGTATTTCGGACACATTACGGATTCCGCACGCGGTACTATTGTAAAAGCGAAAGCTATACCTCTGTATCGCACCCCGATTGTACACACCCACGATCTCTGTGTGTGTGTGTGTGTGTGTGTGTTTGTGTGGATAGACCATTCTGTATAACTGCGGAGAACGATATTTGTCATTATATATACACCCGGAGACTGTGCCGAGCCGCGCGCGGAATCGTTAGTCATTGTCGCTAACGCTGACGTAGCTCGCTTTATTAATGAAAAACTCGCGTTATGCGAATACGTATCGTGCGTATCGAGAGAGAGAGAGAGAAAGTCTGCGCTACCCGATTTGTACGGTTCGATTACTTTCGTCTTTACATACGCCATGCGGTATAACGATTTTTAATTCTTCCTTATCGGGAAAGATTCGATTGTCGAACTCAAAGTTAATGGCGCGTGCCACGCTGGCCATTATTGCGAACGTATCGATGCGAACGCTATTTATTACGTGCACCCGTTAAATTGTATAGGTGCTTTCGGTAAAGAAATTTTCGATTAATTGAAAATAACTGTATGGAAGGTCGTGTACAAAATAATGGGTTATTGTCTGCTACTGGCGTGTTAATAATAAAGCAAATAATATAGCGTTGAAGTGCAGATCGAAAAATCATATATTTGCCGGATGATTCAGGGCTAAAAGTAAGGTCTTTATCTCGTGCTTATCGAAATATTAAAACGGTCGTATATATAACGTAGACGTTGTAAACCGCAGCTTCGTGGCTGAGGAGATAATGATTGATGAGGGCCGCGCCAACTTTGCGTGCTTTATTAATAAGTGTGCGTAATGGAAGGGGATGCTATTCAGAAATGGATTTTTTTTTAGTCCGCTCGTGAGTAACGTCCCAAGTTCTGACGCGTTACCAAAACTTATATCGACGAGAATGCGGCAAACTTCGCTGGAGGATAATTGAGCTGTGCGCAGCCGAGGCTTATGCCAGATTAGCATCAGTCCATCAGCTGTCGATATTCAACCACGAAACAAAGCACTAGATGAAGAGCTAGTTTGAGTAGAAAAAAAATTACGAATAGCGCCAAAGTTTATAATTGTACAGACCTGTGAGTATATATGAATTTCGGTGGTGATAATAATACTATTTTTAGTTTTCTACGATTGTTATTTTTTATGCTTTTCCAATATGATATTAATTGCATTGGCAAATAAAAGAAAAAAAACTCGCATAAAATTTAAAGAGTGGAATTGATGATAAAAGGCAGTAGAATTACTGTTAGTCGAAAAGTGCGAGACGGAGACGAGAAGAAAAAAGGCGAAGGATATGGCAAAAAAGGAGTAGATAAAGTATATATAGAAAGATGTGCGCAGAGATACGTGCAATCAAATATAACTAAAAAAATATCTCAAAGAGTTGCAAGACAGAAGCAATAAATGAATCAAGGACGACAGCGTGGAATATATCAGCGAAACAGGAAATGAGTCATGTGCCAATAAGCAATTTAACACATAAATCACCGATTGATGCTGCTGCACTCGGTAAATCAAATAAGGGAAATATCGTAGAAGGTAGAAATTTAAATTCAGATATTAATTTTAGCGTTGAAACTTAAATATACTTTTTTGTCCACTGGGATGACTCTTTGAACCGTGATTTGACAAAAATTTGGCAGTAAATAATACTAAAATTTTTAAATCAGAATCACGCTATCATCGATTTCGACAAATTACGTGGTATAAATAAAGTGATACTATAATAGCAATACCTCGAGCTCATTAAATGACAGAAAAAAGCTTTAATATCTACCCGAGAATATCATTACTAGCCGACAATCTCAGATTCCCTAATAATCCAAGCAAAGGACTTACACAACGTCTATTTCAGAACACGCGCCGGGGCATTATCTAACCGGGCAGACCTACGCTCAAGGACTGCCTTAATGTCGCGCTGATATGCATCTCGACAATTTAATTCAGATTCACCCTCTCGCGCCACCCATACATCCCAAGCGTCTTTCACGCAATCGAGAATATATATATATACATGTATATATGCTCTGTACGAGGTGTTTCTCACCGCGGTCACGACGAAAACTGCACTCGCGTGTCTCTCTCTCATTCTTTATGTATATAGAAAATTGCGCGATCGTGTGGGACGTCTGGAGCGCGTCGCGCCCACGCGTCGATAATCTCTCTTCCTCCTTCGATTCATCCTCTCTTTTTCTCTCCTGTACTCGGGGTCTATTGTCTTTCCTCGGCGCTTCTCGCTCCTTTCTTCTCTTGCTTCTCTTCTTGGTTCTCCCATGTATGCAGCGATAAACGCCTGGTGCGCGCGCGAGATGAAAGTAAAACGCTTCAAGCCGATTTACATATTACGAGTCTATCTCGTGTGTCGTTTTATAAAGCGTTTCAGTCTCAGATCTGGAGAGTTTTATTGTTCGCGGGGCAAGTGCGCGGGGATTACTGGATCGTCTCTGTTGGATTATTGATTTGAAGCTGGATCGAAGTTGTATACCTCGTGACAGTGCAATTTGTTTATCTACTATCTTTCAGATGACATAATTCAATAGGATTACTGTTAGGACACTGTTAGGCAAATCAGTTTCTTGCGTTTAACTAAATACTATGTCTGTTGGCTCTTATTATGCCTGTTTTCGCAGGTTGGAAACGCAAAGATATACTAATAACACCTTCTCACGCATATATGCTTCTTTACCAATTTTACACTTCCAACCTAGCAATTTGAATACATTAACGAGTACAGGCATTGTCCCGAGCCCAGCTCTTTCTATCGTTTTCTCCTCTGTGCAATAGCCACTAAACTCGCTCAACAAAGAAGTTTGAGTGGCCCGTTTCGTGTGCGTATATATACAGATCCGCGTGTATAATAAACCCAAAACTCACGCATGCAGTCGATGTTATCTGCGGTCTAGTCGTCGTTTCGTTTGCTAAAAACGCACCGCCCGAGAATATAACGAGATACGGAGACAAAGTGGACGCGCAAAAGGCCAAAAGGGAGGATGCAGACGAGGGCAGACCCAGGGATGCTCAAAGTGTGCGCGTGTGTATACTCGTGGGGTCCGCGTGCGCGACGAGCGTGAGAAAGCAAACGGTGAGCGAAAGTACAAGGAACAGACGCGGCGCCGAATCAAATCTTACGCTCCTCTGCGGTGGACAGTGCAGCTTCTATGTCTCTGCTTGTGTATATTCTGCTGTTGTACAGCGAGCATCTGCGGTCTCCGCAGACGTTGTTTATTGTTCCGGTGCACTTGCGGAATTCCGTAATGACGTATATGTACATATTTCATGTCTGGAATAGAATTCTATATTTCATTTTATCTCTGCTGACTCTGATATGAATGAGCTTATATTGTTCAGTTTTTTTATTTCATTCTGCCACGGACTTTTATGATGAAAACTTTCGAAAAGCACATATAAATAAGCAAAGCATTTATAATGTAAAAAAATGGTTTCGTTCTAGTTGGACTACTGACAATGTGTGGGTTGCACGTATACAGCTTAAAAATATTTTTTTTTTCTCGAAATAAACAAGAGCCGAGTTATAAAACTACATTGCGTCGTACCATTTTCATCACCTGATTGATCAACACATCAATTTTACACACGTATTACTCGATCTTTCCTTCCTCAGCAGCAGCCCCGCGTCATCCTTACAACAGCAGCAAAGCCGATCTTATTCCCCGGTATACGCAATCGCGGCCATATAACGAATAAACAACAATAACG